>JAEAOA010002309.1:1985000-2100000 GCA_016746295.1 Potamilus streckersoni | reverse complement strand
GACTTCACATGATGGTAATCATATCTCCCGCTATGAGACATACTCAAATCTACATGTTATGTGAAATAAACATAATTTTGTCCCTCCCTGCTTTATTCACAAGAATCTGAATATTGCTTTGGATTCTTCTGTACGGAATATTAACACTTTTTAAGAGGCTTATTTTCCATTTGGTCTT
Source organism: Potamilus streckersoni (assembly GCA_016746295.1). Taxonomy (NCBI): domain Eukaryota; kingdom Metazoa; phylum Mollusca; class Bivalvia; order Unionida; family Unionidae; genus Potamilus; species Potamilus streckersoni. The sequence goes on along the minus strand of JAEAOA010002309.1, from coordinate 2,099,822 downwards.
CAACACAAAATGTATGTTGGATCCATTTTTTAAAATTTCTATAACCAACAATTCATTCATGAAGATGCTTTGCATGAAAAAATGTGTGCATTTTAAAGCATATGAGGTACTACAGTAAAGTTAATCTGGTTCCCTGATTAACTCCACTAAATCATGGATCAGAACAAACATGGAAGAGCCAGTTATCCATATTTTACTGCAAAAATCATATATCAATAGCATTTTCTTTTTTTCCATAAGTCCATATTTTTAGGGTCATTTTCCATAAGTCCATATTTTTAGGGTCATTTTCATAAATCTTACAACAAAATCGTAAAGGGTTGGCATTTATGTTTGTAGGCATAACAATTATTTGTCAAAGATTTATTGCTTATCACAATTCTTATCTTTGTCAGCATTGTTAGCCTGGCTTTAACTTGTTATTTTTGTTGTTAGATCTCAATAATTCTATTTTTATGGTAAGCATATTGATGTCAGTAAAGTCGATTGGGACATAAAAACGGTTGGGTGGAGGAAAGGGATTTGAAAGGGGAGTTTAATGTTTTCTGAGCTTTAAATGGGGAGCAGGATTAGTTTATAGAAAATTTTTTTCTTTTCCTGTATATAATCTTATTGTGTTGTACAATAGTAAAAATCTGAAATATTTTAGGACATTTTTCACCATTTATTAAAATATACTATGTGCCACAAAGTCAAATGTTTCAAGAATGGAAAGATGGGATAGTCTGTTCCCAATTGTCTGTCCATTCCTTAGCACAAGTTTGTTGTCACTTCTGTCACTATGTTACATGGAGGATTGCCATGAAACTTTATACACACTTTCATCTAAAAGTTTTGTTGGTCGTAAATTATCAGATATTTATGATGGCTGATATCTCTAGTTCATTTTGTAAGCAAAGAATAATTGATTTGACAGATAGATGGACATATAGGCTGGTTTCATTGATTTACAGACACATAATTAAGTGGTTTGATTTCAGGTTCTTGGTGCCAAACAGTTCCATGTGCTAGCTCATCACACAATCATTGGAAACCAGATTATTGTCAGAGGAGCAGAGAGAGGGCTTGTCAGATCTGTTCTCAATGTTCTCAAGGTATTCACATTCACCCAGCCTTGTAGCAAATCACTGCAGATCACCAGTCACTGTAGTCACAAATCATCCTGTTATCACAATCACTAAGACCTATAGTCAAAAATTACTAGGAACTTTTCTCAGTCACCAAGCACTGTAGTCACAAATCACCAGGCACTATCTTCACAGACCATTAGGTCCTACTGTCATGAGCATTAGGAGTTTGAAGACATTATATTGTTGACTGTTTTTAATGAGGAATGAGCATTAGGAGTTTGAAGACATTATATTGTTGACAGTTTTTAATGAGGAATGAAGAGTAGGCGTTTGAAGACATTATATTGTTGACTATTTTTAATGAGGAATGAGCATTAGGAGTTTGAAGACATTATACTGTTGACTGTTTTTAATGATGAATGAGGATTAGGAGTTTGAAGACATTATATTGTTGACTGTTTTTAATGAGGAATGAGCATTAATAGTTTGAAGATATTATATTGTTGACTGTTTTTAATGAGGAATGAGCATTAGGAGTTTGAAGACATTATATTGTTGACTGTTTTTAATGAGGAATGAGGATTAATAGTTTGAAGACATTATATTGTTGACTGTTTTTAATGAGGAATGAGCATTAGGAGTTTGAAGACATTATATTGTAGACTGCTTTTAATGAGGAATGAGGATTAGGAGTTTGAAGACATTATATTGTTGACAGTTTTTAATGAAGAATGAAGAGTACGCGTTTGAAGACATTATATTGTTGACTATTTTTAATGAGGAATGAGCATTAGGAGTTTGAAGACATTATATTGTTGACAGTTTTTAATGATGAATGAGGATTAGGAGTTTAAAGACATTATATTGTTGACTGTTTTTAATGAGGAATGAGCATTAGGAGTTTGAAGACATTATATTGTTGACTTTTTTTTATGAGGAATGATAGTTAGGAGTTTGAAGACATTATATTGTTGACTGTTTTTAATGAGGAATGAGGATTAGAAATTTGAAAACATTATATTGTTGACTGTTTTTAATGAGGAATGAGGATTAGGAGTTTGAAGACATTATATTGTTGACTAAACTGAATTATCACATAAAAGGTTCCCTTATTGGGACTCCTGCTTTAGGGACTGAGACTCCAACCTTTTTCAAGAAAGGGATCTTTGACTACAGCTTTCACCATCCTTAGGAGACCCCAGGTTTAGTAACAAATCACCAAGCCCTTTGTTCACAGAATGGGAAATCAGATGATTAAAATAAATTTGATTTGTATTTATTAAAAATATATATGCAGATAATATAGTCTAAGTCCAACAAATGAAGAAAATGTAGAAAATTAAAAAAAATTGCATAATGGCCTTAAAGTCTAGTCAGCTTTATATGCATAGAGACACACATAAAAAATTTACTTCTTTACCTTGAATGATTCTTTTTGGCATAATCAACCATAAAGGGTTTTCTCTAAAATGCTAAAATATGTTTAAATATGTAAAGACATTTTGGGATAAAAAAAATTGCAGTAATTGTCAAAAAATCTTATAAGTTCATTTAAATATGATTACAGATATGCCTTCTAATTTTATTTGACAGAAGTACCTTTTACTGATTCATGCAAAGAAGGCAAACAAGGTATTTGTCAAAAAAGGCCAATTGAGAAATTGAAAATTTCTTGCAATGTCTTTAAAATCAAATCAGGTATCAACTGCAACTGCAATGAAGCATTTAAATTTCATGGTTCTAAGTTTAGTAGTTTTTGGTGTATCATGTTAAAAATTCTTGTGTTTATTCTGTATGGATATATGAACAAATGACCACAAAATGTGTTTATTCTGTATGGATATATGAACAAATGACCACAAAATGTGTTTATTCTGTATGGATATATGAACAAATGACCACAAAATGTTTTTATTCTGTATGGATATATGAACAAATGACCACAAAATGTGTTTATTCTGTATGGATATATGAACAAATGACCACAAAATGTGTTTATTCTGTATGGATATATGAACAAATGACCACAAAATGTGTTTATTCTGTATGGATATATAAACAAATGACCACAAAATCATTATCAAGTTGCACATTTTTTGTTGAAATTTGCATGTATATAATCAAACAGTTTAGATCTTATCTCACTCTTGGAAATTAAAACTTGAAATTTTAGCGTAAGTTAATTTAAGTGCTCAAATTTTTTTTTTTTTTACTACAGAGCCTGGCATTGTATACAATATGAATACTTGGTCTATTTTGTTAAATAGCAATTCTTTTGCATCAGAAGCATCCAAAAAGCATGATTTTTATAAAATGTAACCAAACAGGACTAAGTGCAACTAACTTGATATTATTTTCATTAATAGTATGATGTCAAAGAATAGTCAGATATTGTGAATTTTTTAAAAATTTTGTGGATATAAAATTTCTCGGTTTTGAAACAAAAATAAAATTTTTGTCAATATTTAATTTTAGATATTGGGGAAAGGGTTTTTCCAGAGAAGTATCAATATGGTGTACCATCTTTAAATAACGAGCTGCAGTGCATAAAATTTGGTACCATATGTACTCTGTAGTTAATGTATTTATTCCTACTACCATATATACCCACTTATATACCCACTCTGATGACCTGGTGGTTAGAGCATCTGCCTCAGATGCAGGAGGTCATGGATTTGATCCCCAGCTGAGTCATACCAAGGACTTACCAAAAATGGTACTAACAGCTGCCTTGTTTGGTGTTCAGCATAAAGAAGTTAGTGTTAGGACTGGTTGGCCCGGTGTCAGCAGGATAATGTGACTGGGTGGGACATCATGCTACTTGTCTTTAGCATGATGTCACAGTGTTAAGACATCACTATAAACTTCCACACTGCAGACATCATAGCAATATGACTGAAAATATGTTAAACTACATTAAAAATCTAAATCTCACACACACACACTTATAGGAGTCCAACTGCAAACTGCTTAGACTCAGATCTGTTATTGTATAATGTGCTAACAGATCTGGTTCTGTGCAGTTTGTTAGGAGTAATCAGTAAAATAAACAGTACAGATCCTGATCTGCAGGTGCAATATATGACAGATCAGGATCTTTGTTGTTTGCAATTTGACATGGCTTTTAAGCATATATGGTACCATATAAAACACTAAATTTGTAGTTCTGGTAGCTGGAAGAATGATCTGTTAATTGACCTCTCAGATTTTGGTGGCTATTTACTTGGATGTAAAGGTACACCTCAAGGCTATATACTAGAAGTGGGAATCTTAATTTGTTAGATATTTCAAGTGTACTGTGAAGACTTGATGTACATTCATTTCACTGAGCAAGAGATATAGCTATTTAATTACTACCAATATGTTTGTTAACAAACTAAAAAATATGTACAAGTCATTGAATTTTTCTGTTATTGCCTACTTAAAGCCAGGCACTTCAATCAGTGCAATGAATAATATTGCTTATTTTTGGTTAACCCTCTGCTGGCAAATACTGATCCCTTTAGGCCATTTTGGATCTGAACTGCACCAAGGCCATATTGGCTGGTATCTGTGTACAGCTCATAAGGTTGCCCTATATCAGCATAGTTTAGAATGGGTGGTGAAGAGACCTATTTGGTTGGACAAACTCATTTGCAACAATTTATCTTTTTCATTAAGATGCAGTTGGGTGACATTTATTCCTGCCTGGGTGATTAAATTATTTAGTAGGTCATTGAAATGTTGTGTAACTGAGAGTTCAGCTTTTTTTTTCTCCATTTACCTACCAGATGATAAATAAAATGGTAGGTTGTTTAATCTAAGTCCAATGTTTTCCAATGTTTGGATGAGAATGCATCTTCTCACCCATGCAACAGAGAAATTCAGCTATATTGCTAACATTACTTTTATTATCTCAGTCTGGTTGTCTCAGTCAGATCATCCCAATTAATGGCATCCATGCACTAGGAACTACTTTTTAAAAAGAAGTAACACTTGCTATCATCTACTGTGCTTTACAAAGTTGGTATAAAATCAAACAACAACAGCAACAAGATAGATACATAACAGATCAAAAGAACTTTAATCACAAAGCACTCTTATCACAAACTTTGATAATATACAAAACAATTTGAGAGAGACAGACAATATGAAGTTGAGCTATTTTGTATTATGTATGAAGCATTAAAAATGAATTAGGTACTTTTAGCTACATTTAATAATGCTAACCTAAAATTTTACTGAGTTACAAATAAGAAAAATTTGTGATGCTATGTGGAACAAAATTTAGAATCTAATAAAATACATTGTTCCAAACAAAGAGGGTATACACATTACTGGCTACACAAAACCACATTCTCTCAAGAGTTACTGCAAAGCTGGCAGGAACCAGAAATATGTTAGACCAGCATTCTTCTTTTTCAAATAATCAGTCCCAATCAGTCCCAGTCAAACATAATAAACATAATAATGGAATTGCAAATGAAAACTCATACACTTACCAACCAGAGTGGCTCAGTCCACATGTGATTCCACATGAAGATTTCCATGTAGTGTATATATATATATATATATATATATATATATATATATATATATATATATATATATATATATATATATATATATATATAGATGCAATAAACTGACGACGAAATTTCCAACTCAAACCATGTTTTCCTGGCAGACAGCTGGTTGGGAAAAGATACTGGTGTTTGTCGGTTGGTTTCGAGTAGATGTCTGTGTGTAATTTGTTTTCCACCAGTTTGGTTGTTGTATCCAGGAAAACATGGTTCGAAATTCACGGCAGAAATTTCCAACTCGAACCATGTTTTCCTGGACACAACAACCAGACTGGTGGAAAACAAATTACACACAGACATCTACTCGAAACCAACCGACAAACACCAGTATCTTCTCCCAACCAGCTGCAATCCAAAACACTGCATTAAGAACATTCCATATAGCCAGACACTGAGGATACGCAGAATTTGCTCCGACGATGAAAGATTCCTAGAAAGGTTTGAAGAGCTGGCTAAATATTTAATTTACCGAGGCTACGACAAAGACCTGATTGCGGAGGCAATCCAAAGGGCCAAACAAACAAACCGTGATGACCTACTCAGATATGGACAGAAAGAAAAGGTTGATAGAACACCATTTATTCTGACCTATCACCCAGACAATCCCAAAGTAGGTAAAATCATCGCAAACCACTGGCCAACCGTGCAATCGTCAGACATACTAAACCTAATACTTCCGAACAAACCTGTAGTAGCTTACCGGAGACCAAAAAACCTAAAGGACATCCTAGTCAGGGCCAAGCTAACAACAATTGCTAGTCAAAACCAACCTAGTCAATCTGGACCCTGTGGCAATAAAAGATGCAAAACCTGTCAACATATGATAGAGACCAAGACATTCACTAGCACAGTGACTAAAGAAAAACTAAACATACATGGTCCAAACAAAACGTGCAAAACAGAGAATGTGATTTATCTCATCACATGTAAGATCTGTGGCCTTCAGTACGTGGGAGAAACTGAAAAGCTACACAAAAGGATAAACCTTCATAGATCTGATTGGATGACAAAAAAGCTGTACAGAAGCCCGGTCGCAGAACACTTCTCCTCCCCTGGCCACACTTTCAGTGATATAATACTTATCGCTATTGCTAACAACCACAGCTGGAGTTCCGAAACCAGGAAGGAAAAGGAATCATACTGGATACGCCGCCTTAGAACATTGAAACCAAGCGGTCTAAACCAAGAAGACTAGAAAATGAAAACTATGCACTAGTAGAATTTAACATTTTCTAAATCTTCTTATTATCCTTCAATTTTTACTATAAGAATAACCGGTATAGAATCAAATATCTGGGATATAATCTGCGTTACATATGTACACAAAGTAAAAATAGATGTCGCTTTGGCTTGTAGACTTTTAGGGAATTATACAACGTTTTCAGTTTCCGCAACTAGTCTATACAAGCTGGTTGTATTTATAGTTTTAGCACATGTGAAGACAGAAATGTAGAGGTTTACAAACACAACGTTTTTGTGTTTATTTGTTTGTCGTAACTATGTTTTGTATTTGCCTTTGAAAAAGACTCATTAAGAGTCGAAAGCGCTTAGGCTAGTTAGTTACTAGTTTCATACTGTTCGTCGTCAGTTTATTGCATCTATTTTAAATAATCCCTGACACACGTGATCCCTTGGTGGATCCAGTACGCTTGAGAGGGTTGTTATTCGCCATATGATTTGTATTCTTTTTATATATATATATATATATATATATATATATATATATATATATATATATATATATATATATATATATATATATATATATATATATATATTGAATCTGATAGCTATATAGCAGCAGAAATGCAAGGTTATTTTAATTGGAATGGAAAATGTTGGGTGAGAAAAATAATAAGTATTAATGTCAGTACATAGACAAGGAATTCCCAATTGTGGGGTTGCATTATGTCTCCGCATGAGACAGAGCTTTGTGGGGAGACAAATAATGTAATGCCTTGACTGGGTTTTCCTTGTCTCATTACAAACACCAGCATTGATTCTATTGTTCTCTGTAATTTACAAGGATGTGAAGCATTTTAAAGTTGTTTGTTCTTAGATTTGCAAACAAAGAGTGGGATGAGAGTAGGCTCCAATTATAGTTTCTTTTCTAACAATAATAAATCTTAGATTGCATACTGTACTGTTAACTCTGTGTTATTTAGCTTTGTTGGCTATGTGTATTTGTGGATTGTTTGATAACAGACATGATACATGATATACACCATAGGTTCAGTGCAGTGAAGCATTCACTTTATACACTATAAGTTCAGTACAGTGAAGCATTCACTTTATACACCATAAGTTCAGTGCAGTGAAGCATTCACTTTATGCACTATAAGTTCAGTGCATTAACAAAAAAGATCATGTTTTATTGATTGACTTTGAGGTTAAATGTAAAATTTAATGGAGCAAGATAATTTTAAGCATAAAGACATTTAGTATTTGATGTCAATATTGCAGGATCTTGTTCCGAAAGGCTGCTGCAGAATGATACCTTACAGTAAAACCTATGAAGAGTCATGGAGATGTAACTTCCTTGGCCTCGCGCCAGATGTCAGCATCCGTAGCCATGCGAATGCTCATGATATATTCCTAATGATGGACATAATTCAGTCACCCAGTCAAGAAGAATATCCACCATCTCTTGACATCCTTGCAAACTACAAATTCAAGTTCAGCACACCAGAAGTTTTACCTGAAAAAGGTATTTGTGTATAGAACTAGTCTGGATTTGTTGTTTACTAAACCTATGAAAAGTTTTCAGAAAAGAGAAAAGTAATGTACAAGTATAGTTAGAAAACAGAAAAGAGAATGAATATACACACACACACACACACACACACACAAAACAAGAGGCATAAGTGGGTGTAATATCACTCACCTGCCTTACATAACTTAATCGGTGACCATTTCAGTAAGCAGATTTATGTAGAAGTGTAAAAACTAAACTGACATAATCCATTTCACCAACTTTATATGACATTAATTTTAGCCATTTTACTATCTCCTAATAATAAATTATTTCTAAAGATAAAGGCATAAATCATATGCATGATCTATTGTGCATTCTCAACTTTATCCAAGATATTAATATGGACCTATTTAACAAAATTTGACAGAAATTGGATGAAAAATGTACACTAGTCTCTAGATCTAGAGAGGCAACACCAATCAGATGCAAGGTATCTTATCAAAATGTGCAGATCTTTAATACGTAACCTGTTGGCGACGATGATATAGTAGGGTGAGGCAGAATCAGTTTGGAATTTGGTCTTCATAGTGACAAAAAGCTTAGACAGATAAAGAATTGTCTCAATAATAGGCAGATATCATGCTGATATAAAGGAGGTAATCTTCTATCTTCATATAAGTGTATATTCCAAGCTGATAAAAATCAGATCATAATATGACCTTCAGAATGCTAACAAGCTCAGCCAGTGCAAGATTATGTTATTATTATGTTTAGATCTCATTAATCAAATTCATTTTAGATTCCATATTTCAGTTTTGATCAAAACTAGATCAGAAGAAGGGATTGTTTGGTGCTAACAAGTTCAGCCAATCAGATCAAGTATCAATTCATTAATATACATGTATTTTGTTGATATAAAATTTGTCCAACATGTTGGTGATATAAGCATACTCACCAAATTTGATCAAAATCCAATCAGAAATATATATCCCAAAGCAGTAACAAGTTCAAGATAACTTCATTAATATGTGTGTATCATACTCATTATCAAACTCATCTCAGATTTAGAAGATGTAAGCCCATATTCCAAGTTTGATCACATTAGATCAGAAATACAGACTCCAGAGTTAGGGCTGCAACATTTACCAAAATTTGTAAATGTCTACACAGTAATCAAAAGGATAAATGATGAGGATAAATTGAGTCAATTTGAGACTCAGCCCCTTCTCCCAGTCAGCATGATTGGCTAACAGCTGACAGCTATTTATATTCTAGCTACTAACAATGTGGATACTTTGTTCAAATTATGATTGTTTAATTCACTCTATGTCTTTTATCTCATATTATGTCAGGATTCTGTTTGTAAGACATGTCTTTGTTGAATATATCTTGATTGTAATGTTGTCCCTCTTGGTAAATAGGGATGGTTACCGTATATACTCATGTATAAGCCCATTTGCATATAAGCCCACCCCCAAAACTGAACAGGTAAAAACACTAAAAAGTGCATGACCCACATACAGTGCCGACCCACAAATCTGAGACATGACAAGATGTACGCTGTATGTTCTAAATGCATTTATTTAGGCAAACTTATATTAACAAAAAGTACACATATACTTTTCTTGGGCTTGGCATGTATAATTATTAAAAAGAAATGGTTTAAACTTGTTTGAAAAGTAATTTATTTAATTTTCTGTTTTCTTTTTGTTTCTGCCTAATTTAGATTTGTGTATAATTTGATCAAACGATGGCAAGAATTGAGTAATCACAAGTTGCTGTATCACTACCTCTCCTTTTGATTCAATTATTGCTTGTTTATGCATTATTGCATTGGGCATTTTATATCAGTGCTATTTTGCTTTGAAATTGTAAATACCTAACTCATTAAAACTTGATCCCAGTATGACAATACAGCAAACAACAACATGTTTGAGGCTATTGAACATATTTACATAATTACACTACAATATGTAAATTGTAGGCTTGAAAAAGTGCTGAAAGAAGTACATTCTGTTGAAAGAAGTACATCCTTTAGAGCTCAAACATGAGTACCATTGCACCAAACTTTAATAACATCTCCAAAATACAATAATGAAATTTCTGAAATAATTTTTTGAAAATTATGCTAATACCGTAAAACTGTCTCAGGTGCAGGAGGTCAGGGGTTCGAACCCAAGCCAAGTCATACCAAAGGCATTAAAAAATGGTACTAAGAGCTGTCTCGCTTGGCATTCAGCATTAAGAAATTAATGTTAGGACTGATTGGCCTGATGTTGGGATAATGTGACTAGGTGTGCTAGACATCACTATAAACTGTCACACTGCAGACATTGTAGCAATATGACTGAAAATGTTTTGAAGTTATCATAAAAATCTAATCACACACCCACACACACTAATACCATATAAGCCGAGTTGTTAGCTTTGATGTAAGCAACTTTACACCATACCTGTCGGGGGCCCTGAGTGGCCAAGTGGTCTAAAGCACTGACCATTACAGATCACTGCCATCTCCCCTTTGTATGCTTCAGGTCGAGTCCAGACTTGGCTAATGTGGGTAAGGGAGAAAGCCTGCCAGTCTGTGTTATTCCCGGGGTTTTGAAAGGGTTCTTCCTCCACCATTAATACTGGCTTCCATGTATAGCCTATCTTGTGCTGAACAATGGTGTTAAACCCTATAACAACAACAACCATACCTGTCAACTCTCATGCCGGGAGAAAAAAACCCACAAAAAATCCAAAATTTTGGTGTCACTTCCATGCCTACCGCTTGATTTCATAATAGCTCCCAATATTTGCAGAGAACTCCCAATTATTACATTATGTCTTTGATTTTCATGTCTCCTAAAAAAGAAAAGTCCTACATAAATAGATATATTGTATACAATCCATGGAAGCCATGTTCTGTTGTATCATCAATGAATATTGTCATGACAAAATAATTACATGATTAAAAAGAATTCGCTTCTTCAGTAAAAAGGATGTTAAGATTAAACATTATTCACGTAAATTTATGAATTTTTTTAATCTACAACAAATCAAATATCAGAAAATAAACCAGCAAAAAAAAAATAAACCAGAACAATAAAATTGAAAGCATTTAATTTCAATCTCAATAATGATCACAATGAATGCTGTAGCTCCATATGTTGTAGTTCCATTCCCACCAAAAAAACTTACACAAGTGAGCACCTGGCATTTTTATACCATATATACGAACATTAATTACCATTATTAAATTAAAAGGAATGAAAATACATACCATGCATTGTACATGTTCAAAATACATGCTTTATAGTAATAAATGCCTTACAAGTTGATAGTAAGGGAATCAGGTCGGATATATGAGGGGAAAATAGTTGCCACATGTCCGGTACCATGAGGATGCCTATTTAGGTACCTTTAGTTCAACAAAATTAGTAATCCTTTATTTGCCAATCAATTGATGTTGCTTGCTTAACACAGTTTCTTTAAATTATGACAGAGGGCCAGTCATTTTCACAAAACTTGTGCTGGCTTTCTTGCCTGTTTATTTAAGACTTACCATTTAGCTATTCTGCAATTTGGCCACAATTGACCAGAATATAATAATAATAATAATAATAATAATAATAATAATAATAATAATAATAATAATAATAATAATAATGAGTTTATATAGTGCCTAATCTTTAAAAGCTCTAAGCGCTTTACAACATATGAAAATAGGGCACATCCTGGGGAAAAACTGCGTGTCCTTTGCAAATTTTACCCAGATTAGACTCAGAAGATTGATCAATATTTGTGAAAACAAGGATTTAAAAATGCTAGAAAACGCCTCCAAATTTTAGGTCCCAATCTCTCTATTTTGGTTATTTAGTCTCCCTACTTGGATTTTTAAAAGTTGACAGGTGTGCCTTACACCCCGTTTTACCAAACTACAGTAACCATTCTAATATTATGGAATGAAAGGCAGTTACACATCAATGTACTGGTATAGTTCCCTCTTAACACAAGCCAGTTTTGGAATTTTAATGATCAACTGGCCTGTTTTGCTGTTGGAAGACAAAAGACAAATCCACCAACCATCAACAAAGGAGACACCAAAATATCAAGCTTTAAATTGTGGAAAGTTGTGATGTTGTTCAGCCAAAACACAAACATTGATAGATGATGATCTTAGTCAATCTATAATGAGAATTTTAGCCTTTATTCTTACAACTCTTTGTTAACATGTAAGTTATGCTGGTTATGTGCATTGTTATAATTAAACATGTGTACCTTTTCATAAAAATTACTTCAGTTTGAAGGATTGCTTTTATCATTGAAAATGAGTAACTCATGAGAGCATGATTTATTGTAAACGGAACAGCTGTTAAGGACTAGCTGAAATGTTATCTGGAAGAATTCAATTTGGTCAAAACAATGAATAAAGCAAAATCTGCATCTAATATATTTGGGAATATATAAGGATTTAAGTTACGCTATGCACACTTTACACTGTATGAGTACTGTACATTATAGTTCAGCTAGATCTCCCCGGTAAACTCAACTGGCCAGTGAATAATGAAGTCTGTATTTAACTTTATTTAATTTCATGTTGGAGAAATCAGAAAATATGCATATGCAATAAATAATAACAAAATCATAGTGCTTGCAAACTGTTTAATAAGTGTTAGGTCACCGAAAATTATTTTTTTTACATGCAAATGTCTTAAGAACACAGAAAAAGATTATTTTTTTATGTCCCAAGATTTACAGCCTTTACAGTAGTTAACAAAAAGACATAAAACTGTCAAGTTTAGACATTGACCCCCCTTCTTCCAGGCCTTTTTTAAAAAATATTATTTGGCTTATGCACAAGTTTATACAGTAATTAGATTTTGCTGTTGTTATCTTGAGAATGACCTCCCTTGATTTTATTGCCCAGTGTGAGTGGATAGATAAAACATCAACAGAGAACAGAGCAAGGCTATTGAGAAGAAATAATACAGTACGAGCCCCATTAGACAAGAAAAAAACAATTTTTAATCTGTACATAAACTAATAGTGGGAACTTCAATTCAAACAAATTTACATTAACAGAATTTAATAAAAGTGTTCTATTTTTTATTTATTTCATCATGATAATGAGTGGTGAAAAGAGCACAATGTCCATGCCTGATTTCCATCACCGAACATCTCTTCCTGCCTTGTCTCCATGTATCACACATCTCCCCTAATCTTTATGTATACATTGATCTTCTTCTGATCTTCTATTCTGAATGCTTCATTTCTTTCTGGGATTCCGTTTTCAGACTGTCCCCAGCTGTTCCTGGGAGCTCTTTCTTTGAATAACAAGATTACCACAAAATCTCAGTATGTAACATTTTCTTTACATATATAAAATTATGTTACTTTCAATACTCAGAAAGCATAAACTAGGTATCTAAACACTGCATAAATTCTGACATAAGGTGACTTTAATAATCAATAGTCCTTACAAATTTAGACTATAATGTACAGTAATTATCTCTAGTTACAACGATGCCAATAATATACATCCAAATCTGACCTAATTCAATAGATCATCATATTAACATGTGATCGATGCATATAATATTCCCATATCTCTCTGCATATGCTACCACTTGACTCAGTAGACATCCAACCTAGTCAGTCCCACTCAATAAGATACATGCTACCGATTACTATTGCATAAGATTCACTACCTTCTAGCTCACAGCAATCCCTAACATACAAGATTTTTTTAAGCATTACAAAATCATATATAGATATGCATTTATTATTATCTGACAAAAATCAGTATCGTCCTAACAGATGAAGGAAATTAATTTATTGAACCCTATGAAATCTTGCTCATCTAAAAATTTGGATTATGTGCAATCCTCAATTCTGTCGATGAACTAGTAACTGTTAAATTAAAAAATAAATTGCATAACAACTCAAGCATATCAACAGATTTCCATGAAATTATATAAATGATACATAGTATGAATCCTAGTCATATCAAACACATTTGCATAAAGAAGACAAATAAAAAAAGAAAATTATATACAAAATTAAAATTGCATACCTTAATGCTGTTCTCTTTCAGAAATTGTGCATCCTAGCTCTAAAGCCTGTCTTTTCTTACAAAACAGCCACCTGGTCCCTATTACTTGTTTTAATGAGGAAAACATTATTATTTAGGTTTCCCTTGAGCAGGAAATTTTGGACTAAAAAATTTGACCAAGGTCGTCACTTTAAATTCACATTATTTCCAATGTGTACGCCCTAATTTAAACTGTCCAGTTGTAATCAGCAGTTCCTAAATTTTACCCAAGATAATTATTTCTTTTGTGAGATTTTGAGTCTATAATCTGAGAAATACAATGCATATCAACTTCCCTTTGAAAATGACTATTTGACATGAGGTTCACCTCAAGCAGTTATGCTTGATAGCTCAAAATATTTACTTTCTGAGGACAGTGTTGTGATGCCTGGGGCAATTCTCAATGAGCTGCAGAAGTTGGCCTTTCAAGTTTAACACTGACATAAAGAAAAGGTTGAAGTGACCTTTCACAAAGACCTTGCTTGACTGTAATAAAATTTTAATGCACAATGAATTCAATTTTAAGGGCCCATACTTATTCAAAAATTTGATGCATTACATAGGTCCTTTCCTCTTTAAGAGTAAAATCTGGGATTTTGCTCTCCTAATTTTGAAGTTGCATTTCCAGTTATATTTACTTGTTCTGAAGTGACTCCATCACTTCAGAATCAGTTAATCAACACATTTGAACTTGATATTGCTGAAGAAATAATAACCATCTCATTAAACATCCATTTGTCAATTTAGCTTGGGCCTTATTAGCAAATGGTTGGTCGGTGATCTGTTTCCAGAATAAATGCACTGGAATTTAGATATCCAAAAGATCAGGCATTCTCTTTCGGTAACAGAATAATAATTACTCTCTGCTGACAACTTCCTGCTGCCATAAGCAACCAGAATAAGTTCCCATCATATTCCTGCAGTAAAACTGCACCAAGACCCCTGTCAGAAGCATTGGTATGTAAGACAAGGTCCTTTGTCTTGTCTGGTAGTCTCACTACGGCATCTGACATCAACCTTTCTTTTAACATCTCAAATGCTGTCTCACAAGTGTCTGTCCAAATAACCTTTGAGCCTTCTTTCATGTCAAGTCAGTCAACAGCAAGCGTGCTGAAGTTGGCAACATACTTTCGGTAATAACCTTTAAGTTCTAAAAAATATTGCACTTCTGTCTTAGTAGTTTGACATGTGGTGTTCTGATGCTGGTCAACTTTAGAACTGTCTGGGGTTAATGTATCTTCACTTAGTGTGTGTCCTAGATAAGTTAGTCTACAAAATCATATGTGACATTTAGATGGTCTGGCGGTAAACCCTGTCTGTTAAAGTTCAAGAACTTTTCTCAGTAAGACTATGTGTTCTTCCCAAGTGGGTGTTGCCAATAACAAATCATTTTTAAAATTTGAAACTCTTAAGGATTCTAGCAGTTTCCTCATTATATGGGTAAAAATTCTGGACCCTGAATGGCATCACAACCCATTGGTAGGTCCCATCTGGTATTGCAAAGGCTTGTTTTGGATGGTCTTCCCTATGAACTGAAATTTGCCAATATCACACTTCTTTATTATACCCATGTGACTACCAAGTAGACTCTCATGTGCTAGCCTAAGCACTTCTCTCTTAGATTGAGGTACAATAACTTGCTTATATCTCTTGGATCCATTCCAGGTGTATCGATACAAGATACCCTGTTTCAGTGTGAACTTCTCCTTTGCATATCTGTGTGTACCTGCATACCCTGTTAAAGGTAGAATCTTCCTCTTGAAGTCTCCTTGATTCACCAGGTAGCAAACTGTATATGAGTGAAGTCATGGGGTTCAGTGGCTTCGACCCGGACCTTCATTTTATAGACCTCGTCTCTACAGACTCCACATGTTATAGGATTAGGCTGTGGAAACATATACCTACATCTGAAATTTGCGTAGTGTGACAACCCTGACATGAATTTGTCCTTTCACATATAGTGAATCAAGGTCGATGTAGACAACTGGAATCTTTAGTCCTATTAGCAAATTGGATTTCCACACTCTCACCTGTTTGTATTATCAACAGATTTGACAAATATGCTATCCACCAAGGCTAGATAAGTACAGCCAGTGTCATACAGCATGGAAGCCTTCTCTCCATTTACCATAGCTATTGCTGTATTTTCGACCATTCTACTGGTTTACACTTCCTACCCGTCCCTGGTGTCAATGCATTTTTTTGTCGGATAATATTTCCTGCAGTCTTAGGGAATATGGCCAGGGTTGTTGCAGCTGTAGCATACAACTTCAGCTTTCTTACCAGGGGTACCCTTATCTACCCCATGGGACTTTACTGAGCCACAAAACTGATCACAGCTGGGATTATCTGCCCCTAGCTTCCCACTATTTTCACTTTTCTGCCTATGAGGTGCCAAACCGTTAGCTCTTCTAAAGTCAATGACATTGGGTCAATCCCTGCCACCCCAGGTGGTTGGATGAGAGTGCGCACTCTCCTATTGCTCTGCTAAGAATACGAACAGGTCTTTCTGATACATTCTGAGGACATGTTGTTTCAACATCTAATTTTGCTTAGACGAGTCTCTGAAAAGTTTGCTAAAACTTTCAGCCAACAACTTGTAATGCCATAACAGTGCTTTCTTGAGAGTGTCGTAGTCATCTGCTTCAATAGGTGCCATATTATGGTAGACATTCTTGGCAGCTCCTTGCAAAAATTGTAGAGATATTTATGACCCACATGTCTTTGGGTATATGATGGATTAAAGCTAACTTTTCAAACTGAGTTAAGCCTTATTGATGATTTCATCTCTGTCTTTAAACATTCATATTGTTATCTGGATGTTACGACTATCCTCTGATCCTTTGCTTATGGGTCCAGAATGTTCATTCAGTTCTCCAACCTGTCTAGATTCACCAGATTCCAGAATAATTTATTTAATATTCCCATTTCCATTCCAATATCTTCATCTTATTCAGTTTGTCCATTGACATAATAAAGGAAATATTTCATTGGCATATTTTAATGTTGCATGTAGCCATAGCAATATTTTAAAAGCACTTCTTTAAAATACAGACAAACCATGTTGTTATGGCAAGCACTCTTATGGTTGTCATAGGGATGGACAATAAATTAAATTCATTATTTGAGATCTCCAATAGTAATGCACCAGGTGTAAGCTTATGCACATAGCTAGGTAGTGCATCTGACTTTTCATCATGTATGTATATGTTGCAGAATCTTGACAATTATATGAATGTTTTACCTAAATTATCAGTGTAACATTGTCCCTTTTGGTAAAGCGGGATAATATTACAAAGTGGGGTTTAACGTCTAGGATATTTTACTTCATGTCATGGTTTGGAAGGCTTCATATGAAGCGTAAGATGGACAAATGATAAAATTATACTTTTTTGTACAAATATTTGCTTAACACAATTCTGATTTTTACTTGTTATTAATAAAAACTGACTTACACTGGCTCATTTAGTAAAGTTTCAGATCTAAGATCTTGTGCTTATCTTTAAAGTGAAATAAAATTAAAAAATTCTAAATGCATGGATATTGTTTATATTTCCACTTGTTCTACACTTTTGTTGGATTAGGAAGTGGAGGCAAGTCTATTTCCATGTGCTCACTACCACTAGTTGTTGTCTCCATGCATTCTAGTTTGAAATAGGGCCTAGTAGGAAATTGGTTCCAGGAAGAGAATTGTTTACCACCATCCACCTTTGTCAGATTTTATCTTCCTATTTACAAAAAGAAGCTTGTCAATGCTATCAGAGTCAAGAGATGATCTCAGTTTTGTTACAGTACTGCCAGCAGTAGAGAAAAAATGCAAAGATGGAATCATTGTGCCGAAAATGCATTGGAGTCTCCTTGCAGGTTTTGACAATATGGGCAAATTTTGTGAGTTAATGTTCCAGTAAGAAATATGTTACTCTTGGTTGAAATTTGCTTCTCAGATTCATTTTTGACCAAATCAGGAACTGAAAAAACAATCATCTTCTTCAGAATAATCCCATAACAAGAAAGCCATATCATCCTCATTCAGTCTTTCTCTTGAACAAGGAAATTTACCCTGTCTGGTTAGTCCGATTAGTTTCAGTAGTTAGTATGGTGTCTTTGAGGAGGTAAATGTTGTATGAAGGATAAACATTTGTTTGGCAGCAGAGAGGATAGTAATTTGGACATTTGTTTTCTCTTCAACTGAAAAAGGGAGATTTTTTTATATGGTGTTGAGAAAGGTGGTGCACATCATGGCAATGTTGTCTCTGAACATCAGTGTGAACATCATTGTCAAAGCTTGTTTCTGAACTGGATATCGCAAAATGTTGCTGCTGTTATCATAAGGTTTAAAGCCATTTTCAGCACAAGACAGGCTATACATGGTGACCAGTATAAATGGTGGAGGAAGAACCAGGGAAAACCCAGGAAAGAACCACTGACCCACAAGAAGCTACTGGCAAGCTTTCTCAAGTAACCACATTGGTCGAGCCTGAGACTCAAACCCATGCAAACAGAGGTGAGATGGCAGTGATCCCTAAATGTGAGCGATTTAGACCAATTGGTCACTCGGGGGGGGGGGATTCACAAAACACATGTCATTTGAGTGCAGCAACACAACTGAGATATCTATGTCTGATTCATTCAGTGTCAAGAACACAGAATCAGAAGTATTGGATACACCCCACTCAGTGTATGATACTCAGAACATATTATCTTCATGGCGTTATAGAGGAGTTTTAACAATGGAACATTGAATCCACTGCTCTGCACAAACCATCATACTTGATACATTGTAACTAGTGCACCAACTTAATTGTTCTTTATTCCAAATTTTGCACAAGCTTTATAATATCAGTTGTGCTATTAGTGTGTCTATTATCCATCTCCTGTGTTGCAAGTACACTATTCTGTAAATTACAGAATTTGTCTGTATAGTGCACAATCAGTGTTAGGAAACCTTCAGTGACATGACTTATTCATAAATAAGTAATAAATTCTGTGCCACATTGATTTTGAATGTCTTGTATCAAATTATCTTGTATTCATCGAGAGAAGAAATATATTTTGAATGGTAGGCATATTGGTACTTTATAAGATGGATTTAATTTGTGGCAGAGACTTTTGAAACAATCCACATCAACAATACTTAATGGTCTAGAGTACACATTGAAGTGAATTTGACTATGATCCATTTAAGGGATTAAAAAGCTGTTGTTGTTTAGATATCATTGAAGAATTAAATATTGATTTTGCAGGTGACACATGCTCAAGATTTGCCATACTGCCAGTACTTTCCCCCACTGTATGAGAGTTCATATATTGCATTTAACCTTTTTTTTTGTATCACCAAGTATTTCCATAAGTCAGAATATCTTGAAGTATTTCTCATAGCTGTCAAATATGAAATAGAGCTCTTTCATTGCACACACACACACACACACACACACACACATATATATATATATATATATATATATATATATATATATATATATATATATATATATATATATATATATTCAAAGTTTTCTGTGTCACTGACAGCTAGGCATGACAGTTTTGTTTGCACAATTATTAATTTTGTAAACATTTACAACAGGAAAAATTGCAGCCTTATCCATTGGTTACAAGCAATAGTTGGTGGCAAGTCTTTGCATGTGGATGCAGTCATACTATAGTCTCAACTGGTTGTAGCTTAAAAACTGCCTAAACCATGCTAATAAAATTATAATCCCTGTAGATGTATATTTTGGACCCATCTTTCAAACCATGATACGACAAAGTTTTAAAATATTATTACATTTGCTAAATAAACTACCCTTTTTAGTGTGATATTACTATCTGAGCATGAAATGTCCTCAATTACCTTCTAACACTTAGTTTACATTTTGAAATAAGTTGACCATTGATAAGAGAATGAGTTCTCTAAAACTTTATTAAAACTAGTATAGTTAAGTGTCAGTTATATAGATCTACTACTGTTTCATGCTCAGGAAGTACTGGCATCCAAACTACCAGTAGTTTCATTTAGATATGAAGTCACAGAGAAACTTAACACAAATGTGACCATTATTTGATCTCTAAAGTACTGAAATTGGGGAACAAATTTGTAATGTCTCCTTTGACAGTGATATATGTAATCAGTGATTGAATATGTTGATGAGATTTAAAATAATAAGTACAGAATCTGCAAGGGCTAGATTCCAAGCAGCACGAGTTAAATTTGTAGAACAGCAGTTGTCAGCAGAATTTAATATCTGTCTGTTGGGGGGCCTTTACCAATCACAGCCTTCTTACCTCTGTCCATGTGGTCAATGTGGGGTATATGAGAAAGCTTGTCAGTAGCTTCCCATGGGTCAGTGTTTCTTACTGTCCATTTTGCAGTTTCTTCCTCCACCAGTTTTACTGACCACTATGTATTGTCTGTCTTGCACTGAGAAATGGCATTAAACCCAAAACAAGAAGAAGAACAAGAACAACAACAACAGAGTATGTGGGCAGTTGTATTGAATCTGTAGAAGTACAATGTGAATTGGTTCTTAGTTATGTCCACTCCCACATTTGACATGCTCTGATAAGATTTCATTTGCATGAGGAAATTGCACTTTTACTTCACTTTGAAGATAACACTGGATTGACTTCCAAATTTGAGTGAAGATGTGAAATTGGTAATAAGGTGTTTTAAAAGCATTCATGCAGTGTAAAGCAAATCTCATGGTAACCAAGGCGAGTCCTGCATCTGATCAGTGGAGCAGCCCTATAAGGCCTAAAAGGTTGAATAAGATCTACTGACACCTAAGATTTAGTCTTTTTTTTAGTACTGTTTATCTCTTATCTGTCTCTAATATGCCTAATAGAAATACAGCCCGTGTATCACCCCATCATTGACAGAACTTCTTATAATGAAAAGACTCAAATTTAGTATGTCTTTTGATAATGTATTGTATCTTAGGCTGTGTATTTTGAATCATATTGATACACTGCAGGGGTGTATTATTTTATCTCCATTGGGAGCATGTAGAATTGAAGCCTCCATGATTTTCATTTTCCTATAGTATATTAAATACATGTCAAGTGAAGGCACTAAATTGTATCTGAGTTGGAGAAAAGCTGAATACCTATGCAATAAACACTGACATGGAATAGATAATCAACCTACCTTGCCATGGATGGTTATGAATCCAGGATCATAAAAGGTAATGTGATTTTCTAAACCAGGAGTTGTCCAAGTTTGATACGACCAGTGCCATTCATACTTATATTTACATTTATTATATATTTTCCTGATATTATATAGGAAAATAATTCATTAACTTGTGAACATAGTTGGTCATGTACTGAATATTTCTGATCCTGAAATACCAAGTCAACTCATTTTAGTCTCTAAAAGCCTAGTTTTTCACTAATCCATTTTTGAACTTCTTGTAGGGCCTTCTGTGTTGTCCAAGATGGAGTTGGCCCTTCACAATGAGAATCTGAGTGATGAAGTCGTCAAACATTGCATCATTTGTCTCAAGGAGGAGTGGATGAAGTAAGAACCATATATATAGATTTGCCTATTAGAATAAATATTTTAAATGGCTTTTTGTCTCTGCTACTCTTACATAGTATCCACTTAAGTATTACCCATATAGCAGCAACAGTGGTAAACTTTCTTGGCTACAGTTATTTTTAGTCTGTGTCTTACATCAGATCTGATTTGCTAACCAATTGTGATCCTTCATATTATATCTTACATCTCTCCTCTAACCACTTGTTATCCTTCATATTGACTTCAAATCTCATTTTCTAAACACTTGTTCAGTTCAGTTACATAATTTTTGAGAGTTTGTTAATGTAGATTCTCATGCTTTTTTTGTTTCTGTTTGCAGCAAAGTAAAGGTGCTTTTTAAGTTCACCAAAGCAGGTGGAAGTCGGTCTGAGGAAGATGCCAAGAAACTGCTTTTAGTTGTTGGGGCTCAGGAGGCAGACAAGCAACTACTGAAATTCTGGATCACAGGACTTAGTGTGCAATACAGACATCACATACTGACTTCATCCAAAAGCCAGCAAAGTCCTAGCTAGCTTATTTTCAATGCATTTAATGCTGATGACATGAAGTGGTTTTGTCTGATACATATGATAATGTTGCCCATAGAGAGACATCAACAAAACTGAGTTAAGATCTGCTTTATTCATGCTTTAACCTTGTGATATTTTCATTAACATATTAATTTCCTGCATAAATATAAAATTAGTTCAGTCTTTTTACTGGAAAACAGATCACTGATTTTTTTTATATTGAAAATGTCCTTTTTTAAAAATATCATTAGAATATGTTTACCACATGGTGCATATATCAAATTTCTTTATGGGTTATTAGGACAATATATAATATATATTTTTTATTGTGACAGCTCTACAGACATTAATCTTGCATTGTAACAACAGCATTATAAAAGATGCAATCTCCTGTATCAGCTGTCAACTCTATTAAACAACTGTCTCTATGATCCAGTCACTGTTAGACTTTTACAACAGTAATTTTTATGATTATGCAGTCAGTGTCTGGCATTTTGAATGACAATTTCTATTATGATTCAGTCAGTGTCTGGCATTTTGAATGACAATTTCTATTATGATTCAGTCAGTGTCTGGCTTTTCATACAATAAATTTTATTATGATCCAGTGTTTGGCTTATTGAATAGTAATTTTTATTATGATCCAGTTAGTGTCTGGCTTATTGAATAGTAATTTTTATTATGGTTCAGTCAAATGTCAGGCTTTTCAAACAGTAATTTTTGTTTTGACCCAGTCAGTATCTGGCTTTTTCAAAAGAAAGGGCCACAATTGTAACACTATATGATCTATTCATTCCCACCACAACATTGAATAGATCATCATATAGTGTTAACATTTGTGCCTCTGCCTGTCTAATTGGTTACATGGCAGGTACATTTGTGCCTCCGTCTGCCCATCTTGGTTAGATGGCAGGTGTATTTGTGCCTCAGTCTGTCCAGCTGGGTTACATGGCAGGTACATATATGTTTCTGCCTGCACATCTGAATTATGTGGCAGGTACATTTGGTCAATTGCAATGCTGTTTAAAGTACTTGCAGATAAAGATAGTTGTGAGCTTTACAGATAAATTACAAAAGAATAAAATGAATTACTATTAATAGTTTAGTTTTCTGGACTGCAAAAGTAATAAAACAGGAAGGTACCAAAATGAATATTAAGACTTGAGATAGTATAGATCTATAAATATAAATGTTGCAACACAAAAATTAGTTTCAAAAATAATTTTTCATGATTTTATAAACATTGCAGCCTGAATTCATAGTAATTCCTGATGTAGAGAAGTTTTGGGACAAATGTTTGCCAATTTGTCAACCATTGTTGCTGATTTACCAGCTGTTAAGGAACTGGTCTTGTTAAGGAACAAACTAAATTGATTTTATTCTGGTTGAGATATAAACTGTTGAGAAATGAATAAAGATGTTTATTTGTTCACCAGTTTTCTTCTTGTTTCTGTTTCAAAATGTACAATTTCATTAGACAATGACAAGCATATAGCATTATCACAATGTGCTATCAAAATCAACGATGGCTTGTCTTATTTCTGCCCTTGGTTGCTATTGTAACTTTACACTGTTATATTTAAACTGCCACCAGTAACCATTAATTACAATGCCATACATTTTAAATATTTCCTTAATATATGGTACCAATATTACAAGAAAAAAAATTGTTCCCAGGTTTTATTGATCTGCTATGATTGAGTGCAGTGTGTTTAACATGGCAATGCTACATGTACACTGAAAATGTCTTGCAGAAAGAAGTATATCCTTAGGTTTCAAATCATAGGCACTACTACATTTTATTTAATTATACATGTATAAAACAGCAAACAAGAAATCACTGAAGTGAAGTACTGAAAATAAAAGGTAGATATACATGTATTTTATTTCTGTTGCAAGCAACTCTATTAACATATACTCAGTAAATTTGATTATTGACATATACACTCAGTAACAGTAATAATTGACATGTATACTTTGCTCAGCAACAGTAATTATTGACATGTGTATTCAGCAATTGTAATTACTGACATGTACACCTAATTAATTATTGACACACATACTTTAATTACTAACATGTATACTAAATTACTAAATATTGATGGACACCCAGTAACTGTAATTGCCATGTATATTCCGTAACTGTAATTACTGACATGTATACTTAGTAACTTTAATTATTAATGTGTGCTCATTAACTGAGAAATTTTTTAAGTTACATAAAGAAATTTTTAAAATCTACCTGTACCATTATGTTATCGCCCAGCAGATGCTCAATGACAGAATATTGTAGTTGAAATTCCTGGTGGTGGAATACAAAATCTTCCGATAAAAAATATTGTTTTGGTTGATGTTGATGTTGCTGAGAGCACGTTGAGCATGGATAAATCGCCGTGGCTGTTAGGATATGTCTAACGATTCACTCTTCACAGGAATTAGCTAATCCTGATACAAATATCTGCATTGTCAATGATCAGATTGAATTGTCAAATTTAGTTTATCTTGCAGCATCTCGAGTAAGAAGAATATCTTAACTGCACAGGGTTATCATAGATTATGTAATAACCGAAGAAATCCCTAAAGATCTTGTTGTTATAAAGAAAAATTTAGTGAGTTATAAACAATGTGACTTTGATCTTGATGCTGAATTACTTTTGACACTAAAACAACTACAGAACAATCATTGTGCAAGCTATAACACAATAATGTTGTGGCAATATTCAAATAATAATCCAAGACAGTTCGCCGTTGATAGAATTAATAGTCGCCTTGGTCATACACGTGAAAATGTGATGCTAACATGTCTTGAATGTAATCGATGCAGAGGTTCAAGTTTACATAAATGAAGGTGGTGGTAATTGTGTCTTTAGGAATTATTTGTAATTATTCGCGTAAAAATCCACATTGAGGAGCCATCAAATTTAGTCTGTATATTGCAGGTCTACCTGTGGATCAAACCACGCTAGAAATTTTATGTGTAGTCACATTCAAGATAGTATCAGTTGCTCTTTCATATCACCTTCAAGTTCACCTTGTTCATATAAATATCTTACAGTTATATTACCTAATATTAGCTGAGAAGAAAATTTTATTTTATATTTCTTTGTAATTGCAGTAGCAGGCGTAATGGAAGTTGCACGAGTAATTTCATTATTTTACGAAGCTATCACATTTGGTAACCTGGCAACCCATTCATATGGTCTCTCACCAGACTTTAAGTCAGTATATATTTTCTTTGCATGCTGATATCCAAATAATTGCCCAGCAAGTGTTAAATAAATCGTTCAATGATTGCCTGGTGACGATGAATTTCAATACGTCTTCGTCTGAGTTTAACCTTATTTTTTATTAATGATATTACTGCACCAAGAAATTCTTTGCCTTGATCAATCTGTAATAGCTGTGGCCATCTTAGTTCACCTTGTGGTCCAGATCCTTGTAGATAAATTGGTTTAAACGCAATTTCAACTTCAGATGCAGTTTTTGGTGATATTGGTTCAGCTTCTTTGTATCTACTTGCAACGTCAACAACAGTCAATGCGTATTTATTTATATATGCGTGACTGACGTCTTCCAATTTCAATGATGTCATGTGGTAAAAATAAAATATCTGCTTGATGAACTAAGTTGGGGATGTTGACATCAAATACATGTACTGAATGTTTTTAGGTGGGGGTAGATATATTTGCCATATTGTCTGTCGTGTTAACTAATTTTCAGCAACAGATGGTGTGGCAATTCCTGCTTCAGCAAGTTTAGTAATCGCTGATTTTCGTCTCCAATATCCTATTGGACTATAATAAACAGATTCCATTAAAATAGTTATATAATTAATTACCAGCCCCTAACATTATCTTACCTTTCATAGCAGATTTTACTAGAAAACTAGCGAGTTTTTATCTGAGAGATTTATTAGGTAAAGAACTTAATGCATGAACCAATTTCACATCTGGGATATGCCGTTGTTGTAAATCTTTACTTTTATATATGACATCATAAACATGACACGTTTGATCAGTCTTATTCAATCAATACTCTCCAGGTCTTGGTTGATCTGATCATCAGGTCGGATATAAAGTCAGGTTCCAGGACCACAATAATTATATCCATGAAGATGTTTCTCAGCAGGGCATTTAGCCCATGGAACTCCTGGTAATTTGAAAGAAGCAGTGATACCACCACCTTTGTCTGACAAGTTAAGAGGAATAAGTTTATATTTTCTTGTGCCACATTTTACTCATTTGCTTGTAATTGCATGTCTTTTTTTTTTCTTATCATCGTTTTCAATCCACTGGTATGGGTCTGTACTTTACATCTAACACAATATAAACTCATATTATTTATTATGTGGATATAATTGACTTTTCAACATCACGAAAACAAGAACCAGTAAGGCACCATCCAGCACTAAAAAATTATATTTCAATAATTGTAATAGGCTCATCTCAATCTGGTAATACACAATTATTACTTAATTTGATAATGCGATGGCTCAAGTGGAAAAAATATATTTAGTAGCACCATCTGTAAATGATCAAGATGTTATGAAGTACTTTAAAATTTTAATAAAAATGCGTAATTATTAGACGATAGCATGATGATGTGATGCTGGACACATTCAAATTCAGCTCGGATATGTTCCAGAGGCAGACACAAAACTACTAACGTGATTTATGTTACCCAGTGATAATTGCCTAAAGTGATCATAGACAACATCAATATTTTAGTTGTGTTTAATGGAGTAGATAATTATACTTTTAAAATATTTATTATACTTGGTGTTCAGGGGATATGGATATGATTAAGTTTAAAAACTTCTTTTAAAAATTACAAGCTGTTCCGTTTGGATTAATAACAATAAATCTACATGACCCAAGATCTAGGTATCAGATAGGTCTGTATAAAATCTTTGGTTAATTATAGCAGCAGAGGAGGTGAACAATCAATATTGAATGACCCGGCGAGTAAACAAAATACACCATAAATAAAAACCAAGAGTCGGAGATAAAGTTACGAGATAGACAAAACGAATTAGAGAAACTCTCGGTCAGTTTGAGGCTTTGGTGTAACGTTATCGAAATTATTTTTTTTAGCCTTTGTAGGAACCTTATTTTTTTTTTATAGAAAAATGACGGTTCAGACAAATGGTCTATTCATCTCCTCTGCTGCTATTGGAGCTGAAGCTATCATCCAAGGTATAGAGAGGTGCATTTCCGATGTGAAATCATTGATGACATGTAACAAGATGCAGATGAATCATGATAAAACTGAAGCAATACTGATTACAAAAGAACGACTTGCTCATTACATCCCTTACCTCAGACAATAAATATCAGCATCACCAATGTTAAACTCACAGTCAGCACAAAACCTAGATGTTACTTCTCATTGCACCAACATGTCATGAACATATGCAAGACTGCATATTTAGAGCTGAAAAATATTAGTTCCATTGGATCCAGACTTAAACAAAAAAAAAATTTTTTCTCTGTGCTGTTTCACTGATGGACTCCAGTTCAACATACCTATCTGACCTCATCCCTGTGTACACACCAGAAAGTTACTTAAGCTCTTCTCCTGACACTCGTGTTCTGATGATTCCAATATGAAAATGAAATCATACGAACAACGAACAACGTTCTTTGCTTATCAGGGTCCAGCAACGTGGAACGAATTGCCCGCTGACACAAAGACAGTGATCTCATTTAAAAGTGCTCTTACAACTCACCTATTTCAGCAGCAAGAACAGACTTATGGACCTAATGTTTCCTTACCTTAAATATTTACTGCATATTTTCCATTTTCGAATTTCATGGTATCTATTTTAATTTTATTAATCTTATCATTATGTATGTTTGCTTTTTTTTTTTTTTTAAGTGTTGTCAACTGTTGTAAAGCGTTTTAAAGCTTCTAAAGATTATGCGCTTTACAAAGTCATTATTATTATTATTATTATTATTATTATTATTATTATTATTATTATATGCAATCTTCTTTTGCTATTTTTTTTTTTTTTTTTTTTTTTTTGTTGCTCCAACCAGATTTTATACAAGCCTCTGACTCCCATTTAGTAATTAATAAATCAGCATTGCTACAGATAAAATTAAAATTCTTAGAATGTCCGGATTGTAAAATGGGGCTTTGATGGGGAGGGGCATGTAACCCTCAAGATGCAGGCCAATTTTTTTAGGAAGGGGTATGTTGCAGATCTATATTTAAAATAAACAACCAACCAACCAAACAAAAAGCAAAATAAAACTATTGTTTCCTTAAGACAGTTTAACTGCTCAGTCTGCACAGGAATGATGAGCATGTCTGAAACATATGTAAATGTTATATTTAAATCTAAGCCTAAAATTTATATTTCAAATGGTAATGGCGTTTAGGTATAACGGTACCAATTGTACAACCACTGGTGGGTGGAGCTTAAGGTGTAGAGTACATTCAGAAAAAAAACGACAAAACTAGCTGTGATTGGTGCATTATGTAAGAGTTGTACTTTCTGTTAGGCTTTAAAAAAAAGTTGAGCCTCTTGGCAACATGTGAAATTATAATAATTCATATCTAGATCACATTTTGTATTTTTTAAGATTTTTTGAAAATGTGTTACACATGACTGAAAATGTGTCCGGTGTAACTAGATAACTCTTACCCCTGTCTAGTTCCAGCAGAGTTATCTCTCTTAAATGCAATGGAGTACCTATTTTCGATGTTATCAAATTAACAATCTAACATTGTTCTCTGTGACAATGTGTGACATGCACGCTGAGGTAGGGTAGAAAGTATATTTATTTCGCAAAACATTAGCACTGCGGTCTATGGAAAAGCAACTGGTATCGTGATACCTTTAATCCAAATGAGCGTGATCCAAACCAGGCAGGGAAGCAACTCTAGGAGAAGCACGACAGTCGATCACATGACAGAGTGGCCCAATGAAATGCGTATGGGGATTCCCCATATGTCGGAATTTCCAAAGGGGAACTTTCTGTCTCTGTTGGGGGTGTAAATAACAACGTATTTTTACAATTTTAGAGGTTTCTTGTTATTATGGACGGATAGACCTTAATATGTAAGTATTCATATAACCAACTATCCATTTGCTATAGGACATTTGGGCTCATTGAACGTTTTCAAAGAAAAACAAGAAACATAGTCTAAGATCTAAAATTAGCATCGTGTTCTAAAAAAAAAGAATGACGGAACCGTACTAGGAAATTTCTTAAAGAGTTAATATAAAGATAATTGAAGTGCATATGATATGGCAAAACACCTTAATAAATCCGTTACATAAATTGTACCTGGGACTGGCATTGCCCAGGAATAATGTAATAAAGTTCCGTGACACTCACACCCACCCCTTCACGGTTTATCCAAACAGTGTATGTATGTATGTATGTATATATATATATATATATATATATATATATATATATATATATATATATATATATATACATACACACAAACACACACACAGAGTAAGTGGAACGATACACATGCCGCGTATCAATAATATTTTATTGATTACACCACAGGAGTCTGCAGTTTTATCAATAAAGCACGACGAAATTTCTGAGAACATGAAATCACCTTAACGGTATTATAAAACTGCAGACTCCTGTGATTACACATAGCCACTTGATGGTTATTTCATCGTTAAAAATGGAAGTCTCAAAGTAATGTGGTCTATGTATCCCGTTTTTAATATTAGGACATTTAAGACTGTCAGCCTATTATGCACATTTATACGACATTGGATCATATGTTGATTTTGGTCGAAAATAGTTTTAATAAAGAAAGTGATATTCATAAAGTGTGCAAGTGTGACCTTGAACTTTTAACTCAGAAAATCCAATTTACTATGTATCTTTTTGAGTCATAAGTACATTATATAAAAGATGGAAATGTATACTAAAACAATGCTGCATTTTAATCCAAGTTTCTGATTTTGAATGAAGCTGTCCCACACTTACAAAATCGTCTGCTATTTCAAAATGTTACCTTGGCACTAGAATGAGATTCTCAAGAAATTCACCAGAGTATAGTATCTTTCTAAATTATTTAGTAAATTTTTTTTTATCCATGAACGAGATGTTGTAAACACATCCTATTCATTGTTGGTTCTCTTCAACATAAAATCTTTTTTTTAAAAAAAAATAAAATATTGAACTTTAATACTTTTTATTACACAATTAGTTTAGTTTGCTTAATGTCTCTTGCCATTTATTGGCATTGCTACATTGAATTTTGTAAAACCAGCTATAAACCTGACCTAATTAATCAACTAAAATGATGACATACACAGTCCAAAGTATTGTAATTCATTTCCATAGCCCAATTAATAAACATTAACATATTTTCAGAACTTTGTGCAAAATAGGCTGATATATGGCGAGTCACAAAATCATCAGTGGGGTATCTGGTGTGTTGAAAATTAATATTATTTTGAATATTTGCAGTATTTTATTTTCATGCAGAAATGCCAGACAGCATTGTACGCTGGGGGCAAGGGTCAGAAGATACTTGGACCAGTAGTAGGGTGGTGCTGTTTTATGTATGTTTATGTATTGTAATTTAGTAAGCATATTTCAGATAGACATTCTTATGTTTATATGCCATTCTCATCCTTGAAAAGGTTAAGAAAGATACCTCTAACCAAACAACCTGTCAGGTGTCAGTGAATTTTCAGCATTTTACTATTTCACTTACCTGTCATATTCACAGATAATGTTTCAGGGTTTGAGCCTCAGAAAGTGTGTTTAGAGGTGCCAGTGATGGGCTTTCCTTATCATCTGAGAGCAGGATGAATTTCCAGGCTTCTTTATTTATACTCTCAGCTACTTTAAATAAAATACCTTTATCTCCATTGGGGGAAGTTCCACAAAGCCTCTGCCTATTTTGGCAACTTTAAAATCTAACAGAAGGACCTTTAATGGATTAATGCACATGATCCAAAAAACAATGTCATCTAGTTGAGAATAAGCTAATTATTTTTTATGTAAGTCTATAGAAAATGATTGGAGATTCAAGTCTGAATGAAAGAAAATGACTTGTTCATTTTCTTCAAAGCATTTTATAAAGTCACAAAGAAAGAAAAAAAATGATTTAATTTTTTAAATTAGTGTGTACAAACAAATGGGAGGGTGTGCAAATACTTCAGTCACATTCTGCTTGGTAATTTGTAGAAGGTGAATGGGTGTTGTCAGTAAATTTTTTAAATGTGTAACTAAATGTGTGTGCCTGCTATGGCTTTCTTAGATTATATCTCAATCTAAAGAATAAAAACATCAAACAGCTAATAATTATTCACAACTTCAGAGGATTAAAGTGACTTATTTAGGATAAGTATAATTCAATTATTCACATCTTGTAATGATAAGAGAATCAGTTTAGAAAAAATACTGATATATCAATAAATCATTTTACCTAAAACAATAATGGAGATGAAATAGAATAATGAAAAATATGTTAATGGAGTAAAAAAAAATATGAATAAATATATGGCAACTTAAAGTTTGTTTTATTAATTAATACTTTTCAGTGAATCACATATTGATTTATTTTTTATTGAATAAATGTGCTGTATCCATTTAAAAATGAATTATGTATACTTGATGAAAATAGGACCCAATCAGAAATTATCTATTGGTAATTAGCATAAAGAATTATGTAAAAAATGACAAGTTTTTTTACTTTTAACAGATTCTGAAGTTTTTATAAGTATTTATAAATGACAATTGGTCACATGTGTAATTGTTAAAACCTCATGTTAACATTATTGCATAATTTAACTTTGTCTTTGAAATACACACACCCTCCTTTGTTTATCTCCACGAAAGAAAGGTTTGGAAAGTGTCTGGTTACTGGTTAGTTAAGTAGTTCAGTTGACATCAGTTATTGCATTGAATACAAAATAAATATAAATATTTATCACACTATGTATAAAGTTTTAAATCTCCTGTACCTTTACTGCCTTCAAGCATACTGTATTTAATTCCATTGAAGTAGGTAACCAGGGAATTAATGCAAATTATTAGTCTCACTTCAGTTTGTTCATTATAAGGGTCAAACATTTCAGTGAAACTATAACAAAAGCAAGTCCAAACATTTTAATTATACCCATGAAACATTTTAATTCTTTGATCATTATGAATATATTTTTATTGTTCCGGTTATTTATTTTTGTTCCTGTAAATCAGTGGTCCCCAACCCCAGGTACCAGTCCATGGATCAAATTGTACTGGGCCCCCCAAGGTACATTAAATTATTTCCATTTTATTTACTGTTGTGTATTTCTCTTTTGTTTTATTCACTTTATATTCACTTATATTTATATTTATTTATATTCATTTTTGGTGTAACTGTATTTTATTTTGAAGGCATGTTTAAATATAATTAAATTAAAATTAATAAATCAGAACAATCTGAAATATAAGCAATCAATGTCTCCCCCCCTCAAATTATCAAACGTTGACCAGTCTGTGGCGACTAAAAGGTTGGGGACCACTGCTGTAAATCATTTTGTTTTGGTTTGTTCCAAAAAACCTAGCTACCCAAAATATTTATGTACAGTAAAGTTGAGGCAGTACAGTAGTGGACCTGGAATAATATTAATGGAAAATTGCATTATAAACAAATAATATTAAGATTATACATTTTGTTGACTTGTGAAAATAAAGAAAAGATGTGTTGTTTAGATTGGTGATGGTGACATGTGTTGTTCATAAAATGACCTTATATGATGACACAAATATAAGAAACAGTAATGTCATGTATGCTGCTGTATGGTATGAATTAATAACATATACCATATATATAGCTTTTTGCCATGTAAACATTTTTGTTTGTTTAAATTTTTCAGTTTTCATCAAGAGTGATCAACCAGTTTATATTTTAGCTTTCAGTATTTTATAAAATAGACTTGACAAAAATC
Organism: Potamilus streckersoni; assembly: GCA_016746295.1. NCBI lineage: Eukaryota > Metazoa > Mollusca > Bivalvia > Unionida > Unionidae > Potamilus > Potamilus streckersoni. The sequence continues at coordinate 2,066,437 of JAEAOA010002309.1, read as the reverse complement.
ATCTGCATAACCGATTAAAACTCACAGATTATGCTTGCATCAAATGTTGCATATTCACAGTGTTGCAGGTAACATTGAGGTCCACATTAATTAAACAGATTATCCAATCATTTGAGTATGTAGTGTCGTTAATGAATTAAATTGTATAGTGACTGTGCATTAGTTTGTCTTCACTGTGAGGTGTGTCTTCTTTTTAGTCTTTCTTTTTGCTGGCTTGTTATGGTCATCTTTTTTGATAACATAATTTATCATTATTATGTTTTTTTCTATTTGCAATTTCTTTGAGCTGTGTGTTTGTGTGCATCTTTGTGGGGTTCTTTTATTTTTAACATGGCTTTAACAATATTAGTCATATTCCTTTGATGTCTGCATTGTGGCAGTTTATAGTTGTTATCACGGGGGCATCATGTCCCACCCATTTTTGTTATTTTGTAAACTTTTAATTTGTTTTTCTTTTCCGTTTGTGGATAATAATTTTATTTTTTTAAGGTAAATTTTTTGATGTAATTCTAAGATTTGTTGCAACTTTTTAGTAGATACCAAATATTTTTTTTTTCTAGTTGGAACACCTAAATTTTCAGCAAAAAAAATAAATAAAATGTAACCTTCAAAAAGCTAAGAAAATTAAACAAATTTTAGCTCACCTAGCCATTAAGTCCAAGAGAGCTTATGGTGTGGCCCAGTGTCCATCATGTGTATGTCCAGTTGTTACTTGTTAACACTCTGGCATCCATATTTCTGATCTGATTTCAGTCAAACTTCAAAATCTGTGACAAGTTTTATAATACACACTATAAGTGAAATCCATGCATTGTAATGAGGCCTATTGCATCTCTTGTTAGCATTATTACCCCTCTGCAATCCAAGCATGGAAGATATATTTACATCATTATGGTCTCAGATGAGTTTCCATGCATACTAATATGGTGATATGGCAGATTGGCAGGGCTTGTTATCAGGGAGGCTACTTTTTTATTAAGTTTTAATTAAGCAAGGAATATATGTTTATATCATTAAGCTAATTACTAATTAAATGATCTGAGTAGCTGAGCTTTCTTTACCATCAAAAACTAATATTTCTTATCTGATTTTGATCTGCTTCAATAAATAAGATTTTGAATGTGTCCAGTAATAAGTGATGTTTGTGATTGTTATAGAGATAATCTTACATCTTATTTAATTTTCCTTGACAAAACTGTAAAGGCCAGAATAGCAGTTTGCATATAATACAAAGGACGTAACTCATAATCAGGTCTTTTGAGAATCACTAGTTTTGGGTTATGAAGAGAGTTTTCCCTCCAAGAAAATATTTTTAAACTTTAAAACAACAATTTTAAAGATAGGACTTGTAAATTTAAGGACAACGGGTTGTCAAGTTAGCAACATAATACACATTAGGGATTAAATTGAATAATCTGTAATGTAAAGCTGTAAAAAATGGAAAAAATATTACTATGAGTTTATGACATGAAAAAAAAGGGGCTCCAATCACTGCCATTTCACCCGTCTGTGTGGGTATGAGTCTCATGCTTGGTCAATGTGGATGTATCTGAGAAAGCTTGCTAATAGCTTCCCATGAGGTGATGGTTCTTACTGGGATCATTTCTGGGTTCTTCCGTCACAAAATATAATGGCAACCATGTATAGCATATTATGTTTAAATAAATGGTATTAAACCCAAAAAACAACATACAAATAGAAAAGAAAGACTCTTGAGTTTGTAAAATATTTTATGTGTAATGTTGGGAATGAATTTGCTCTGTTGTACTTAAAAACCAAATAAGCATTTTTAATGCATTTCAGATATACTCCAGTAACTTTATTGCCCAAATTAATTCATCTTCACTAGAAAAATTTCCATTATCATAACCCTATCTGCACCTTATCACACACACACACAGCTACCTTTTCTTAGCAATGTCTATTGGATTTCATGAGTTGCCTCCCTTAGTGTGAAATTCCTATAGCAGTGTGCATTGTACATGGGCTGAAAATGGTGGTGCCAATTGAGCTAAAATGGATACTCTGGAAGTTTAACATCAAAAGTATAATTCTATACACAAGGGAAGCCATTACAGGTGTATTTGAGTGAAAGGTGTTTGTGTAAACACTGGCTGGCACTAGAAAATTGCTTTTTTATCAGCCCATTCAGGTTGTGTGCTCCCATTGTCTTGATCATGTAGGAACAGTGTGATGTGAACAACTTAATTTGGATTGGATGCAGTGGCTAGTTCTAATGAAATTCACAGACCCAAAGGACAGAAATATCTGCTCGATATGCCAAGGTTATCACATGGAACTTTGGTTAGCAAAGATGAACTGAAAAAACCCTATTTTCCAAATGCCTACCCTAAATAAATTTTGACCATTAAACATAATATACAAAAACTGCAACAAATTCTATATTTATCTAAATGTTGTGACCAGACCATATTTAATTTTGTTCATAATGATATTACTTGTATTAGACATTGCACTCATTTGTATATTTACTATTTCTCCAAGTATTTTTTAGTGCCTGCTACATGCAGACCAGAAAGCAGATTGACTGATGACTAGCTTTGAGTTTTGATTTCTAATCTTGGTTATAATTGACAAGCTATGTCAAATGCAAATTATTTAAGTAATTATATAGAGATTCTATGTCAGTCTTAAAGCATCATTGTTGAGTAATACTGACAAGGGTTTTTTTTATCAACAGAGTAAGGTCATGCATCCATGGGTCACTTTTGGTAAAAGGAGCTATAAAAATGAATTTAGAAAGTCTTATTCTGACCAATTAATTAGCATGAAACTGAAAAACTAGTATCCAATGGACAGTTTGGCAATCCACATGAATGAATTTGCTTTCACAAGCTTGTGGTTGACAGTTGATCATGGTATAGATATCAGGGCTACTTGGGTGGCTTCAAAATGTGCACTCACAAGTCAGGTGAGTAAAGCTCAACTCCATATTTATTTGCATTTGTGAGCAATGTGCCAATTTTATTCTCTATAATTATGGGTTCAGGATTTGCTCTCATGAGGAAGATGCTTTGTAAAAAAAATACACAGACAACATTTAAGGCAAATAATGTGTGATCTGTATAAACTATTATGTACTCAACAATTGTAATATGAAACTTCCTGTCTAGACTGTGATTTTACTTTGAATGTTTGGGTTAGGGGACAACATATATCAAGATGTAAAATACTTTTTTTAAAAAAAATAATATATAATGCCTGTACCTGTTGAGATTTTTAATAAGATGTTTTCATTTATGATTAAATAAATACATTTTGTGAACTTTAAAAGGTATCTTGGATTTTGTCATTCACTTATGATATTTACTATGGATAGTGAAACTGAGCAAGTAAAGGTCTGAAATCCATTTGCCCATGGCAAGTAAACTTTAAAAAGAAAATTGTAATGACATGATTAACATACACCACTCTATTAAGCCATATGGTCAGTACATGATTAACATAACAACACTCTATTAAGCCACATGGTCAGTACATGATTAACATACACCACTCTATTAAGCCACATGGTCAGTATATCATTAACATACACCACTCTATTAAGCCACATGGTCAGTACATGATTAACACACACCACTCTACTAAGCCACATGGTCAGTACATGATTAACATACACCATTCTATTAAGCCACATGGTCAGTACATGATTAACATACACCACTCTATTAAGCCACATGGTCAGTACATGATTAACATACACCACTCTATTAAGCCACATGGTCAGTACATGATTAACATACACCACTATTAAGCCACATGGTCAGTACATGATTAACATACACCACTCTATTAAGCCACATGGTCAGTACATGATTAACATACACCACTCTATTAAGCCACATGGTCAGTACATGATTAACATATGCCACTTTATTAAGCCACATGGTCAGTACATGATTAACATACACCATTCTATTAAACCACATAGTAATTAAGGGTCTCCTATTTGACTAATGGAATGCTTGTTATTAATGCATACTATACAATGCATTGATGCAGATCTGCCACAACAAAATATACCCACACATCTGGTCTTTGCTGTTTGATTACTCACATGTATCTGATGATAACTCATCCCCATTTTTACAAACGTTTTTCAATATCGTTATCTGATAAGCTCACCCCCATTTTTCAATAGTTTTACAATGTCATTATCTAATAAGCTCACCCTTATTTTTACAAGAGTTTTGCAGCATTGTTATATGTTATGTTTATCCCCACTCTGACAAATTTATGAAACTTCTCATGTGACTTTTGCTACAGCTGGTAGAGGGTGAAATTTTTATCTGGGTTTTGCTGTCATTAGGTATTTCATCTTGTTCCAGAAAGTAATGTGAAAATGATGAGCTGAATAAATGACTTAATACACTGAAAAATAAATGCACAAGGAATGTCTGAAATTGGAGCATATTATGTCATGTTTATCTTTCTGTTGCCAATTTCATTTCTGCACAATAACTTTTGTTGGCCACCATTTTCAGTCATCAGACTCTGGATGGCTTGTGCTTGGGACATTGTCGTAAAAATGTTAAAGGTCAAGGCCATTGACTGGAAGAAAGAGTAAGGGTTTCTGCACAGTAACTTGGGTGACTACATCATCTGTATGTAACAAACTGTGTGGATGTCTTGCACTTGTGATAAGGAAAGAACCCTATTCATTATAGAACCTAAAATTTCAATGCTACTGTGACTGGTAGAATAAAAATGGTTTCTGCAGAGTTACATTAGGGACAGCTTTCACTTGGGGCAAAGAGGCAGCATATTGATTTGGAGGCCAAATGTGCAATGATCAAAGCCACTCAGACTTCAAAGGAAAAAAATGTTTTCTGCACAATAACATTTGTTCTACACCATAGACCTGGAGCAGACTTTGGGTGTGGCCTACACATAGGACAATTATGAATCCCATTGATTTTGAGGGCCAAAGGTCAAAGTCACTCTGACTGAAAGAGGAAAAATTGTTTCTGCACAAAATCATAGTTATCTATCATTGTGTATTATTTTTCATGTATCGTTTGTTGGTTTGTCTCCATGATTATGTTTTGTATATTCCTATTTTGTAATATAATGAAATTAATGGTCTACCTGACTTGTGACATTTGTTTTGTAAAGAGTATAATAGATAGCTAATATTTCTGTATGACTTTAGATCAGATATTCAGCTTATTATTAATGGAGGCAAACATGTTTACTTGTGTCTTATCTTGGGACATTTTTTTACTTGGAAATTACTGATCTTATTGACAACTTTTAGAAAGGACACTGACCTACATCCTGACTATATTATTGTGTATTAACCTTTTATATTGATGTTCTTTACTTAAGAATTATTAATTCCTACCTTAACATCCTAAGCAGAATCAGTCTAATTGTTTTTGTTTAGTTTTTAATTTTGGTGGTTTTATTTAATGAAATCACTCACTGAAATTAGTGTTTGTTAATACTTCTTGGACTGAATCATTATTTTGGAATTCATTAAGGACCTTTTGAATTCATTATCAAGACTATTACCACATCGCCACATTCCAAGCCATTGTTGCATTAGAACATTTAGAGACTCGGGGCACATCAGCACATTCAGTATTCAAATTTTTTGGAAGACAACTGGAATTCATTTGGAATTCTATAATTATTTGGACTTTGCTAGAATTTGTGTGGGACTATTTTGGGATTTAATTCACAGCACTGTAAGTTCTTATTTACATTTTCACCTTGTGTACTTGGTGAAGGAAATTATTTGTTGAATTCTACAAAACCAGTTAGATTTTGATCTTTTCTGTTACTTAATTTAAGAGCATAGACATAACACTACATTAAAGGACTATTGAAAACAGGGTGGATTTTTAATGTGACATTGTATTCATTCTGCATCTCAGATTTAAAATCTTTTCATAGTGAACAATTCCATTAGACCCCTCTAGCAGACTTGCTGCTTTAACTTCCCTGTGTACAGTAGGTGTCTGCTTATCTCCAGACATTAGCTGTTTGTTTATCCCCTTTTCTGAGGATTAGGAAAAGCCCTAACTGATTGGACACATGTAGTACTAGTTTGAATTCAACATTGCATCCTTTTACTACGCCTTTGATATGACCACAGATTGGGCCATATATTATGCTTTGATATGACCAGAGATTGGGCCATATATTATACTTTGATATGACCACAGATTGGGCCATATATTATGCTTTGATATGACCAGAGATTGGGCCATATATTATGCTTTGATATGACCAGAGATTGGGCCATATATTATGCTTTGATATGACCACAGATTGGGCCATATATTATGCTTTGATATGACCACAGATTGGGGCATATACTGTCCCAGTACATTATGCTTTGGGGTGTTGACAGATTGGGGGCTATATTGTTCACATTTAGATACATGTTTTAAACAGGTAAATCTAATCACAAACATGCAAAGATATTCTTAGTTTGTACCAGGATGATACAAGAAACTTTCATGTACACTGACCAGTTTAAAAGGATCTGCTCCATCACCAGGTGTGCCCACATAATGGCAGTGATAGGATAGGATTTAGACAATAAATAAGACCTGTTGTCAGTTACAGACACTTGACAGGGTATAGGTGAGTGAGAGACTTGTAAACTGCCACTATAAAAAATTCCATAATCTATAACTCAATAGTGTAGATTGAAATTGGAAACAAATTTGTCTGTAGGCTGATTCAGAATATAGATAGATGATCCACCTAACCCAGCAGCATATCAACCAGTGAAAGGCAGGTGGGTAAAAATTCCCCATTAAACCTTTTTCTGGGAAGTGGGCAAATTTCATGCTGTGCCAGCCAATACACAGTGACAAAATATACCATGTAGTGGGTGATTTTTTTTCTGGCAAAGCCAAAACTGACAGAATGGGGAAAAAAATACAGTATAGAGCACTAAAATAGGTTTTTGATTATTTGAATAATTGACATGGTTCTCACTGTTAAGAAAATCAAATCTTCCTACTGGACACAGTAGTAGATAATAAAAGCAAACCTTTCTGCTGGACACAGTAGTATATAAGAAAAGCAAACCTTACTACTGGACACAGTAATAGATAATAAAAGCAAACCTTTCTGCTGGACACAGTAGTAGATAATAAAAGCAAACCTTACTACTGGACACAGTAGTAGATAATAAAAGCAAACCTTTCTACTGGACACAGTAGTAGATAATAAAAGCAAACCTTACTACTGGACACAGTAGTAGATAATAAAAGCAAACCTTTCTACTGGACCTGTTAGTTGGTAATAAAAGCAAACCTTTCTACTGAACACAGTATTAAAAAATAAAAGCAAACCTTTGTACTGGACACGGTAGTAGGTAATCAATGCAAGCCTACCTACTGGACACAGTAGTAAATAATAAAAGAAAATATTTCTACTGGACATGGTACTAGATAATCAAAGCAAGCCTTCCTACTGGACATGGTAGTAGGTAATAAAATCAAACCTTCCTACTGGACAAGTAGTAAAAAAATAAAAGCAAACCTTCCTACTGGACACAGTAAATAATAAAAGTAAACCTTTCTACTGGACACAGTAGTAGATAATAAAAGCAAACCTTTCTACTGGACACAGTAGTAAATAATAAAAGCACACCTTCCTACTGGACAAGTAGTAAAAAAATAAAAGCAAACCTTCCTACTGGACACAGTAAATAATAAAAGTAAACCTTTCTACTGGACACAGTAGTAGATAATAAAAGCAAACCTTTCTACTGGACACAGTAGTAAATAATAAAAGCACACCTTCCTACTGGACACAGTAGTAGGTAATAAAAGCAAACCTTCCTACTGGATACAGTAGTAAATAATAAAAGCAAACCTTCCTACTGGACACAGTAGTAAATAATAAAAGCACACCTTTCTACTGGACACAGTAGTAAATAATAAAAGCACACCTTCCTACTGGACACGGTAGTAAATAATAAAAGCACACGTTCCTACTGGACACAGTAGCTGAGTAAGAAAAGCTAGCATTTCTTCTTAACACAGTGGTAGATTAAGATACTTAGTAAATAAAGTGTAATTTATAAGTAAAGACTATGTTACTTGCATAGTCTTTTCACATTTGAAAACAAACTATAATCTTCGGCACCAAAATCTGGCAACAGTACTATGGGTATAGACCACAGGGTATGGTAAACAAGTCTTTCAGATTTGATGCCCTCAATGTCTGGAACATCCTGCTCAATGAACTGAGAAAAGTCCTGGATATAAAAGAATTCAGTGTGCTGTTTCAGACAGGATTTAGACCTTGCTGTAATGTGCTTTGTTTCTGTTATCAAAAAGTAACACCTTACTGCACTTAGTGTTGGCATTGTAAATGTTTAAATGTGTTTGCCTTTGGCATTGTAATGTTTATATGTGTGTTTACCATTGGAATTGTAATGTTTTGTGTGTTTACCATTGGCCTTGTAATGTTTATGTGAATATTATTTCACTGTCAAAAGGCATTGTCTGTCTACCTGTCCATTGAATTATTAAAATAAATATATTGTGTAATGTCAGTAAAATAGCTGGTAAAGACCTAATGTTTGTGTAATTTGTCTAGATTACTGATGTTGAATGAAATTTTTGTATCTTTTGTCTAGATTACTGATGTTGAATGAAATTTTTGTATCTTGTGTCTCTTGTATGTTTAAAACCATACATGATCAAGAGAAAAATGTTTGACCTGCACTAGTATTACATAGTTTATAGGCATGGGGAAAAATATTTCACTTTATAATTTTCCATTTTTATTGAAGTTGAGTGGCATGATGGAAGACAGTAACAGTAACGGTTCCAATGATTCTGTAGAAATGTCGATGAATGGTGACAGTGAGCCAGTCATTGTTAATGGATATACAGATGAACACAGTTATGAAGAAGGTATGTAGATGAATACAGTAGAAGTGCACTCCCAAATATCTGAACTAACCACTGATCTGAGCTGACCATCTTGGCTTGGCATGGCACATATTAGATGTCATACATCCACTATCACAATAATCAATCTAATCATGCAGGCAGGTTTAAACTTTGACCTGCTCACATTTTGTATCATTTGTTTGCCTAAAAAGAGTAGTACAATATAAATGGTAGCCTAAATAACTTTTGCAATATTTATAGAACATGTAAAAATTTCAAATCTTTATAGTCCATTGACTTAAATATATTCTGTACATCGTAATGAATTTTTTCTGAACCAGAAATGTTGATTTTAAATGGAAAGCTGTGGTAATTAGTGGGCAGAGAATTCTTGTGTCAAGAGGTCATTTGGACCCATACAACCTGACTTTTTCCTCTCCAAAGTTAGAAGCATTCCACATATTTGAACTCGGTGGCGTCCCACAGGCACTAAGGATAGATCGACTTGTATGATATTTCATCTTCACTAGCTAAGGTTACCATATGCTAACCTATTTTCACCTTGGTAGATTGATCAGATATTTTGGTTCTTTGGGTCTGTGAATTTCACTGTATATAGGGTCAAGCCACCAACTGAAATGGAATTATAAATACCGGTAAACACTTTTCCACTCGGGTATCTAGTCATACTTTCAGTGTTAAACTTACAAAGTTTCCTTTTGAAATCAGTTGTCTTCACCATTTTTAGCTAGTGTACAATGCACCACTATTACCTGGTATTTGGTAAGTTGGCATTAGATGCTACTCATAAAATCCAATACATGTCACTAGGACAAAGACCTGAATTATCTGATTTGGCCAATTTTAGATAGGTTAACATGTAGGAACCTTGGCTAGTGAAGATAATGATATTCACAAGAGTTGTGATAATTCAAGTTCATCATGTGGACATGAAACAGTTTGCATGATTAGGAATTGGGAAATTGTAAGAGAAATATATAAATTTCCTGTAAACTGGTTTGGAACAGGTATCACCGAGGTTAAAGCTTTTGTATTATGATTTGCAGACTAAAAGCTAAATATTTTCTCACATTGATAATTCATAAACTTGAAGGATGGCTATAAGTGTTTTGGTTCAGTGACAAATTTCCACCCAATAATACTACTTGAGGGCTCCAGCCATGAAATAGAAGCCCTCTTTAAATATTGTAAATGTCAGAAGAAAGACTTTAATGTTGTGGGAAAGTGATATCACCTAGAAAATGTTTTGCATCATACAGATTTTCATTTGAGAGTATCAGTTTGAACAGTTTAGGCACATTTGATTCTGTTAGGAATATCCAGGTAGAGACTGGGGAACATGGATTATGATCTACACAGTACAGGAATTGTGATGGTGATAGCAGGGTAATACTGTTATGTTCTAATTTGTAAATGAGTCTAACTAAAACAACAAAGATTCTGATGTGCAATAGATAAAAGCACCTGCTGAATAGGTCATTTCTATGTTGTTGGTCTTACTGATTACCTATAACAAACTGCTCAGACCCTGATTTACTGTGCATTATACATCCATTTTTACTCCCTTTACATAGACATGTAATACAAAATAAACAAAAGGCAAACTTGCATATCTGATTCTTTGGACGAAAACTGCTTACATTAATTTGAATATGAAAATATTGGTAAAATAGAAGAGATTCTGACACTGATAAAAAAACTAATCAGTTTTCTGCTGAACATTGTGCTCAGCCAGACCATTAAAATAAAAAATTGCTTCATGGATGGTTAAGAAAATCGTCATGACAATAACAATATCTGGCTTAAGATCTAAAAAACACTGGATGGTTAAGAAAATCCTCATGACAATATCTGGCTTAACCTCTATAAAAACACTGGATGGTTAAGAAAATCGTCATGACAATATCTGGTTTAACCTCTATAAAAACACTGGATGGTTAAGAAAATCATCATGACAGTATCTGGTTTAACCTCTATAAAAACACTGGATGGTTAAGAAAATCGTCATGACAATATCTGGCTTAAGATAAAATAATAAACACTATGATGTGCAGTCTAAGTATTTAGAATATTACTTTGACTTTTAATATGCAGTAAATTGCATACCATTATATTAGAAAGAACCGCTTTGGTAGCCAAGTGGTTAGAGTTTCTGCCTCATTATATCAAAGACTTATAAAAGTGGTACTAGCAGATGTATTAAGAAGTTAGTGCTAGGACTGTTTGCCCTGGTGTCAGGATAATGTGACTGGGTGGGACATGATGCTAAATGTATGCAGCATGATGTCCTAGTGTTAGACATCACTAATAACTATCACACTGCAGATGTCAGCAATGTGACTGAAAACTTTTTAAGGCTACATTAAAAGCCCAAATCACGTGCTTGCATGCTTGTACATACATACACACACACACACACACACACACAGAGTGCAGTTGTTGGGTTAGCCTTTTACTGTGGGTGTAGTTTTACTATGAATAGTGTTATGTCAGAACAAAGATCTAGATGTACCAAGTAATATAATTGCAGTGTACTGGTTAGGAGTAGACTACTATAATTGCAGTGTACTGGTTAGGAGTAGACTACTATAATTGCAGTCTTTTAGTTTCTGATAGTCTACTATAACTACAGTCTGCTGGCTAGTAATAGACTACTATAAATACAATATACTGGCTAGTAATATAATATAATAAATGCAATCTTCTGGCTAGTAATAGAATATTATAATTACAGTCTAGTAGTTTGAAATAGACTACTATAAATGCAATCTACTGGCTAGTAATAGACTACTATAAATGCAATCTACTGGCTAGAAATAGAATACTATAAATGCAATCTACTGGCTAGTAATAGACTACTATAAATGCAATCTACTGGCTAGAAATAGAATACTATAAATGCAATGTACTGGCTAGAAATAGAACCCTATAAATGCAATCTACTGACTAGTAATAGACTACTATAAATGAAATCTACTAGCTAGAAATAGAATACTATAAATGCAATCTACTGGCTAGTAATAGACTACTATAAATGCAATCTACTGGCTAGAAATAGATACTGTAAATGCAATGTACTGGCTAGAAATAGAACCCTATAAATGCAATCTACTGACTAGTAATAGACTACTATAAATGAAATCTACTAGCTAGAATAGAATACCATAACTGCAGTCAACTGGGTAATAATAGAGGATTATAACTGCAGTTGTTGATAAATTATTAATCTTAGAACAGTGAGCCTACATTTTTATTAATTGCTGTAATAATATTATCAGTTTGTTTTTAAAAATAAGTTGTATTCATTCTGTATTTACAAAATTATACTGAAATCTGCTATTAGAGGAATAATATTTTGTGCTTAATTTTTGCATACATATATTATCTTTCATGTAATGATTTGCAAAGTTTTGAAAAAAACTGTTGTGGCTTATGTCAAATTCTTGGTGACCCTCTTGAAAATATTGAGGAACTGAATCTTAGATTGAACCTATGTGTCCATGGGAATACTTGGTAAATAATGATGAGCTTTTTTGTTACAGTATAAAGCTCATGAAAACTTTTTTTTAAATGTACATTTGTTTCAGATACTAATGATCATCCCTATATAGAAATTGTAGAGCAGCCCCAAGCACGTGGATTTCGGTTTCGTTACGAATGTGAGGGACCATCACATGGAGGGCTTCAAGGAGAGAAAAGTGAGAAGTACAGAAGAACATATCCTTCTATTAGGGTTAGTGTCTTACCTATGCTTCTTGAATCAAGTGCATCATGTACATGGTGATAAATATATACTAATCAGTACAGAAACTAAATTATCAATGCTGTAAATTGATATCGATTGCTGCATATTAATAGTGACTAGTTTGGGATTGAATAAAGAAAAGGGTTGAATTTGAGATCTTCACAGTCATTGAGAAGTTATACAGCAATCTATGTAAAGATTTTGTTTTGATGACATGTTTATTTATACATAGTTAATTTTTTTTTTTTATTTAAAGGAAGAACTATTTCAGTTCATATTTTTTATTTGTAAATAGTATGAAAACAGTACACAATGTGACTTGTGTGGCCTTGCACTGCTGATGGCCATTTGCATGGAGGTAGTTTTTTTTTGCACAGTTTGTGGGTTTTACCAGGTTTATGTGTTCTAAACTTGTTTTTTTCTATTTACACATTTTTAAGTATCAGTAAATCATTATCAGAGAAAATGAATTGACACTGAATAGAGGCAGTTTTAATCTGAGGTAGCCATTATGTAATAGAGACCTAAGAAGAGTGGTTTGCCAGCTTGGTCACCATATGATACATATGCTGATAATTGCATGGCAATATAATACATAACACAGCTGAGAATTTTCTGAATATATGAGAGCTATAATGAAAAAATAAAGGTAGGGCTTGAAAACATGATGATGTGCAATTTGTCAAATATACACTTCAAGTTTTAGAAATTAGTGCTAATCCCAGAATTTGGAGCTTCAGATTAGACCCTGCCATGATATGCTTCAGTTGCCCATTAGTAGAGTACATATACAATATTCATCACAATACACTGATTTGTGGGGGCCCCCAAGTGGTCTAAAGCACTGTCTATTAAGGATCACTTGTCACCTCACCTCTGTGTGGGTTTGAGTCTCTGATTCAGCTAATGTAGGTTTGTGAGAAAGCTTCCTAGTAACTTCTTGTAGGTCGGTGTTTTTTTTCCGGGGTTTTCCAGTGTTCTTCCTCCGCCATTAATGCTGGCTGCCATGTATCAACTATTGCATGCTGAAGAATGGTGTTAAAACCCATAACAACAACAACAACAACAACAACAAACTGATTTATTGTACATAAGGATAAGTAAGCATATGGTAAGGAAAAGCACCTGTTGTGTGTGCATCAATAATTTCTTTTTTAACTTCTGAAAAAACACTACCAATTTTCACCCTTTTACCATCCAATGTGGCTGCTGTTACTAAAATCAGAAAAAAAACTAATAAATTATTCAAAACTCCACTTTATAACAGACTTTTATTGAATTTGATGAAATGTTGTAAACTGGGTGTCTTTCATATTAATAAAAAAAGAAGCAGTTTGACTGTTGACTAGGACTGACATCACTTAAAGTTGTGAAGATAATTTGAACAACTTTGTTATAAAGTTTCCTGATGTAGGGGTTTATTAAATATTGGAATAACGATGCTGATCTACCATCAAATATGGGTGAAGATAAAAAAAGTTGAGAAGCCTTGAAATGTAATATTTCTTGGTAAGCTGGTCTTTCATTTGGCTCTTTGGAAGATACCAGCCATATGAGTGATCCCTTGATTACTTGGGCCTCTTGTTTGTTGCTAAGCCTGTTTAACAACTTATTGGGAATTCACTGATATTCATGGGTTTCTACATATTGCATGTTTAAAGATTCTGTGAACAGTGATCCATATTTACCTCCTTTCCCAGTCAACAGATTTAAGTATCTATAAATTTAAGTTTTTGCAAATCCATGTAAATTGATACCAGCAAAAGTATTTGTAGTTACAGGAATATAAAAATTCAATGTTCCTCTGTGGAATTTTCTTGTATTTTTTGGGGGGACAGAATATTTGGTCTGTTGACATGTTAGCATTTCTTATCAATGTGAACCACAAAGTGCTGCAGCTAAGAATTCAGTAAATTCTACTGTTTTCTTCTTGGTTTTGAACTAAATGCATTTGTTCAAATGTTACATATCGGTTCGTTCAAAGTAACATAAAGAAAGAGTGAAGACAACAAGCTTTGTAAATTTTAACAACAATAATTTATTTTCCTTGGAAACATGAAAAATTTGTAATTATGTAAAACAAGACTTATGGTTTACGGAAACGATCCAAATTGTTTGTTCTAAAGATAAACATAAGTCCTGTAAAAAGTTCTAACTAAACACAGTCTGCAGTTCAGTTCCAGTCCAAAATGGTGGATGATGTCAGACGAAGGCTAACAGAAAAATCCAGAATTTACACAGTAAAGCACAGTTTGTATTGTTCCGTTCCAATTGAGAATATTTTTGGAAAATGGCTTTGTCCAAATCAGTAATGTTGTTCTCCAAGAAATCATTTATTCAAAAAAACTAAGTAAAATTAGCTCCACTAACAAAACATTTTCTACATAGACATACGAACAGACAACTTCTTTTAGCACAAAAATACCTTTTTTAAGGTAATAGAAGTTGTATAACTCTAAGATGTTACAATAAACTCTGACTATTGAATGACTCTTACTAAAACCTTAACATATAAACAAAGCTAATATGTCATTTGAATTACACTCACACGGAGGACGCATGCTATTGCACGATATTTCTGGACATTAGGAAAGCCTGACCAAGTATCAGCCAATCATTTTCATAGCTATTCCTGAATGTTTACTTGTAATAAATTTTCCATCATACACAGCATGTGCTCACGAGTCACATTTACGACTCAAGTAAACACGATGTTTTTAACAACATATTAGACTGATATTAATATATTCATATTAATAATTATATATAATGAAATGAAATAAAAAGATTTATGCAGAATTGATTCAGGGCCTCGAGTGGCTGAGTGGTCTAAAGTGCTGTCCATTACGGATCACTGCCATCTCACCTCTGTCTGTGTGAGTTTGAGTCCAGACTCTTCTAACGTGGGTAAGTGAGAAAGCCTGCCAGTAGCTTCTCATGGGTCGGTGGTTCTTCCCTGGGTTTTCCAGACTTCTTCCTCCACCATTAATACTGGTTTCCATGTATAGCATATCTCATGCTGAAAAATGGTGTTAAACCCAATAACAACATCTAACAACAACATAATTGTTTCCTTAACACACTTAAACTACAGGGTCGTAACACAAAATAGATAAAGTTTAGTGAACACTAAAAAAAATATAAACCTTGCACTATTAGACTGAATTTTAATCATCAGCATGATAATGATGTATTTGTGAAAGTTCCCAGTGACTTAGTGACCAAAATCAATTCAGAGATGAAGTACTGTTATTTCAAAATATTGTACACATGAAAATTAAACCATTTGTATTATTTACATTAATTGAAAATGCCTAATACGACTTAAACTGCTTACAGCAGATTTTATATTTTTTGAACATGACATCATACAGTATAAATTGTACTTACAGCAAGAGTTTATATTAATTGATCATGACATACAATATAAATTGTACTTAAAGCAAAAGTTTATATTAATTGAATGTGCCATCATACAATATAAATTGTACTTACATGAGAGTTTATATTAATTGAACATCATACAATATAAATTGTACTTAGAGCATTACAGCAGAGTTTATATTTGAACATGACATCATACAATATAAATTGTACTTACACAGGAATTTATATTAAATGAATGTAACATTATACAATATAAATTGTACTTTGTGGCACTCTACAGTTTTATATTTTAGCATAGGGTTAAATTTTTAAAGAAAAAGAATTTCCACAGGATTCCTCACTAGTTATACTGGCTATTTAAAA
Source organism: Potamilus streckersoni (assembly GCA_016746295.1). Taxonomy (NCBI): domain Eukaryota; kingdom Metazoa; phylum Mollusca; class Bivalvia; order Unionida; family Unionidae; genus Potamilus; species Potamilus streckersoni. The sequence continues at coordinate 2,050,033 of JAEAOA010002309.1, read as the reverse complement.
AAGACTTTGTATATCTCAGGTATTGTTCAAAGAACCTTTGTTCCCTCTTTTTTGGTGTATGATTGATGGATGTAATATGGGTTAGAGTATACAGCTTTGCCTACTCCAGATGTGCTCCACTTGCTCATTTTCTTTTTTTGAACTTCAGAGGTACATTGTACAAAAGAGCAAATAAGGTTTTTACATTTTATATATTTGGTAATTCATTGATTGCACTTTCAGAAGCTGGTATTGTCTAGTCTGGAAAAATTCATTTCCCCTATTTTAATAACTGCCAATGATAGTGTACTTTAGACAAATTTAGGTTGATTTTTGGAGCACAAGGGAGCTATCATTTTAGTTAGCAGTGGGCTAAGATCATTTACAATTTCCAAAAGTACAATATCCAAAGAAATGTCAGCAACATTACATGAAAGTAGCATAGATGTATTCCAACATTCTCTCCACTGTGCATGTTTTAAATGCAAACATCTTCACCCTACAGACATCACTATCTCAAAAGCACATAATAACTGGTGAGTGCCACCCATACAGCAAAGTTTAAATTAATTCAGCATGATATCATACAATACAAATTGTACTTACAGCAGGAGTTTATATTAATTGAAATTGACATCATACAATATAAACTGTGCTTACAGCAGGAGTTTATATTAATTGAATGTGACATACAATATAAATTGTACTTACAGCAGTTTATATTTATTTAAAGTGACATCATACAATATAAATTGTACTTAAAGCAGAATTTATATTGCTTGAGCATGACATCAAGCAATATAAATTTTACTTACAGCAGAGTTTATATTAATTGAACATGACATCATACAGTATAAATTGTACTTATAACAGTTTATATTAATTGTACATGATATACAGTAGAAATTGTACTTACAAGTTTATATTAATTGAACTTGACATCATACAATATAAATTATACTTAAAGCAGAGTTTATATCAATTGAATGTGCCATCATACAATATAAATTGTACTTGCAACACAGTTTATGTTGATTATGACATCATGCAATATAAATTGTACTTACAGCAGTTTATATTACTTAAACATGTCATCATACAATATAATTTGTACTTATAACAGAGTTTATATTAATTGAACTTGACATACAATATAAATTGTACTTACAGCAGAGTTTATATTTAATGTGTAATCATACCATATTAATTGTACTTACAGAAGGAGTTTATATTAATTTAACATTTCATACAATATAAATTGTACTTACAGCAGAGTTTATATTAATTGAAAGTTCCATCATAAAAGGAACTGCTTTCAGCAGGAGTTTATGTTAATTGAACATGACATACATATAAAGCATGCGTACAGCAGGAGTTTATATTTGTTGATTGTACTACCATACAATATAAACTGTGCTTACAGCAAGAGTTATATGCTGACAATTTTTGGAATAAAAAATTCTTAGAATTATCTTATTCTGCATAATTTCAATGCATTTAACTTTTTAATTTGTTTTAGTCCATTTGTCTATATAAAATACAAAAATACTCCACTTACCTAGAGTTCTGATTTATTGCGCTTCACAAAGGAGTATCTAGGGAAGATGATGACTCACATTGCTTCCAGCCTGAAGTGTGATAAGTCAAATGGTAGGGAAACAAAAACATTTCAATGAATGTTTTTTTTTTGTAGCTGTTTTTGACACCTAAATTATTTTCCCCTTCAGATTCGACATTATACTGGTGCAGCCAAAATTGTGGTAACACTTGTGACAGATGACTCGATACCAAGTCCTCATGCCCACAAGCTGGTAGGAAAGAACTGCCATAATGGTATCTGTATCATGGAGGTTAAAGCAGGCAGTCCTTTTGTGCAGTAAGTTTTTTGTATCAGCAGATTCAATACACTCTCTAATTGGTCAAGTTTAATCATTTCCTCTTGAATAAGTCACAAATCTTACACAGCATTTGTTACAGATCTATTTCTAGATCACTTAGTTTTCAAATATTTAAGGTTTAATATATTTCCGTCATTACAGTTTCAGAATTCAGTAGTGGAATAGTTTTTTCTGAATTTAGTTTGCTTGTTCAGTTAATAGAAAGTGAATGAATTTATTACTGCACTCTTTTGCATGACCACAGTTGGCTTTTGACCATAATTTTGATAAGATTTGGCTTTTTTACTTCATTGAACTGTTATTTTGGGTCTGTATTACTTTGGTGGTCATTAAATAGGATCATATAAACATGATAGACTACTTCTCTGCACTGTTGGGTTTTGGGTTTGTATTATATTAGTGGTCCTATTCAAGTAAAAATGATAAATTACTTTGTGTTTTTATCATGGATCTGTATAAACATGATATACAGCTTACTTAAATTACCATAAGAATGAAAGGCAGATGAGTTAAATATGCAAACCTGAAAATTTTACCATCAGTGTTATAAAAGTAAAACAACACCAAAGAATTCACTTTGTCTTTCTCAGCAAAGTCATTTACTTTTTTTTATCTTGAATCTACCACCATCATGACACACAACTATCCTGGCTATTTTTATGAATCAAGTCATGCATCAAGTGTCTTGATCTTCCGTTGAAAAATGTACATTTTAAATTGATTGACTACAAAGATAATGCTTATTTTAACTTAGTCTATTAATCTCAACAATGTACAAGGTTTGAATTGTAGTCTGCATGCAGCAGACAAAAAAAATCTAAGGGCTTGATTCTTATATTTTATTTCTTGCATGTCTTATGGATAGAACAATAATATCATCTCAAATAATCTTTCAGTCTCTTGTAATTAATTTTAGACCTGGTTATTATGTTCATTTACTAACTAAAATATAAACTCTTCATTGAAGATTCCCAAACCTGTGTGTACAACATGTGACACGGAAGAAGGCATCTGAGGTGTTAGAACAGAGGATAATTGAGTCCATCAGATTAGACAAGCAGGTTAAACGTCAAAACCTTAATGTTGACATTTCTCTCACAGGTAATTGCAGCAGTTAAAGACTTTTTTATTTCCTTTCTTTTCTGTCTGATATATTTGAAACTCGACCACCAAAAAAACATAAGAGAGCTTCCTTTTTTGTTCACTGGCAAAATATTTGAAGATTTTGGAGTATGTAAGTTTCAGTATAGTCAGTGCACAGGTAAGTAATATAAAATCTATTTTTGTACTCATCAGGCAGTAAGATCAAGTGAACTTATGGTATGTTCCTGTGTCAGGCATGCTTACAACAGATGGTACACATATGGTATGTCCCTCTGTGTGGCATATGCATCCACAGTCAAATAGGATTGCTGTCTCTGTGTGGCATGTGCATCCACAGTCAGATAGGATTGCTGTCTCTGTGTGGCATGTGCATCCACAGACAGATAGGATTGCTGTCTCTGTGTGGCATGTGCATCCACAGTCAGATAGGATTGCTGTCTCTGTGTGGCATGTGCATCCACAGTCAGATAGGATTGCTGTCTCTGTGTGGCATGTGCATCCACAGACAGATAGGATTGCTGTCTCTGTGTGGCATGTGCATCCACAGTCAGATAGGATTGCTGTCTCTGTGTGGCATGTGCATCCACAGTCAGATAGGATTGCTGTCTCTGTGTGGCATGTGCATCCACAGTCAGATAGGATTGCTGTCTCTGTGTGGCATGTGCATCCACAGACAGATAGGGTAGCTGTCTCTGTGGCATGTGCATCAAGATGGGGTTGCTGTCTCTGTGTGGCATGTGTATCAACAGTCAGATAGGGTTGCTGTCTCTGTGTCGCATGTGCATCCACAGTCAGATAGGATTGATGTCTCTCTGTGGTATGTGTATCCATAGACAGATAGGGTAGCTGTCTCTGTGTGGCATGTGCATCCACAGTTAGGATTGCTGTCTTTTTGTGATATGTGTATCCACAGACAGATAGGGTAGCTGTCTCTTTGTGGCATGGGCATCAAGATGGGGTTGCTGTCTTTGTGTGGCATGTGTATCCATAGTCAGATAGGTTTGCTGTCTCTGTGTGGCTTGTACATCCACAGTCAGATAGAGTAGATGTCTCTTTGTGGCATGTACATCCACAGTCAGATAGGGTTGATGTCTCTCTATGGTATGTAGATCCACAGTCAGGTATGGTTGCTGTCTCTCTGTGGCATGTACATCCACAGTCAGATAGGGTTGCTGTCTCTCTGTGTGGCATATGCATCCACAGTCAGATACATTAGCTGTCTCTGTGTGGCATGTGCATCCCAGTCAGGTAGGATTGCTGTCTCTGTGTGGCATGTGCATCCACAGTCAGATTGGATTGCTGTCTCTCTGTGGTATGTGTATCCATATACAGATAGTATAGCTGTCTCTGTGTGGCATATGTGCCAAGATGGGGTTGCTGTCTCTGTGTGGCAAGTGTATCCACAGTTAGTTAGGGTTGCTGTCTCTCTGTGGTATGTGCATCCACAGTCAGATAGGATTGCTGTCTCTCTGTGGTATGTGTATCCACAGACAGATAGGGTAGCTGTCTCTGTGTGGCAATTGCATCAAGATGGGGTTGCTGTCTCTGTGTGAAATGTACATCCACAGTCAGAGTTGCTGTCTCTGTGAGGCGTGTACATCCACAGTCAGATAGAGTAGATGTCTCTTTGTAGCAAGTATATCCACAGTCAAATAGGGTTCCTGTCTCTCTGTGGCATGTAGATCCACAGTCAGGTAGTATTGCTGTCTCTGTGTGGCATGTACATCCACAGTCAGATAGGGTTGCTGTCTCTCTGTGGCATGTGCATCTACAGTCAGATACAGTAGCTGTCTCTGTATAACATGTGCATCCACAGTCAGATAGGATTGCTCTGTGTGTGGCATGTGCATCCAGTCAGATAGGATTTCTGTCTCTGTATGGCATGGACATCCACAGTCAGATATTGTTGATGTCTCTGTGTGGCATGTGCATCCACAGTCAGATAGGATTGCTGTCCTGTGTAGCATGTGTATCCACAGTCAGGCATTAAATCCTTAAAAACAACAATAAGTTTATAACATGCTGATCATACCTCTTTATTGTTACAGACCATAAAAATTCCCATCCACATCCCCAGGAAAAAAATTCCTTCCCAAAAAAAAAGACAAATCACAAAATTGATATTGATAATATTCATCAAATTGAGCAGGTTTAGCTAAGTACTTGGAATGCTTTGTGCATTATATATATATATATATATATATATATATATATATATATATATATATATATATATATATATATATATATATATATATATATATATAATGTTTTTAAAAAATAAATTTAAATCCTGAAATTGATTTGAGCATCAAATTGAGCTGGTTTAGCTTAGTACTTGAAGTGCTTTGTACATTTTACATTGATTTTTGCTTATTATTGAGATGATATATCATTATATATATAAATTTTTTAAAACTGCGCAGTAGGAAATGCACATTTTTGGGATCTAAGTAGTCTACATGCTGTTTTTTATTTAAAGCCTCACTTGTATTGGATGATTGATGCATAAACTCTGTACTGATGACTTTTACAGTAGACTCTTGTTTGAAGTGGTGGACAGTGATAATAGCTTATCAAATAAATTTTTAAGAACAATACTTTTTTCACGGAAAGGAATACAAAAGCATTAATAATCTCTGCTTAGTATCAGCTCATTACCATACCTCTCTTTTCATATTGTATACAAGAGAATGTTCTTTTTTTTGTTTCATTTCATTTATATCCCAGTATATGAAATTTATATTGTGTGTGACCTTTTCTGTGATTGAGGAAAAATATTTGGCATACCTGAGTATTGTCATTTTTTAAAAGTGTTTACTTGAATTTGAACTAAAGACTTACCCTTGATTACGACCTTAGAATGTCCCGTTATATTGGACACATTCCAGTATCATGGTAGACATAATTGGGCATGATATACATCTTTTAAACCTTTTGGTCTCAGTTGATCAAAATCCATCACTCTGTTTCATGATCCTGGATTTAACATGGCTCAGTTTGAATCCATTGGAACCTCTATCATACAAGTCATGTTTCCTGATAGCTTCTGCATGCACTGTAGGTGAGCTGCATGCACTTTATGTTGACCGGAGATCTCTTCAGCTCAGATTGGAGGGTTTGGTGGTTTTTTTTGACACAACCATGCTTTGTGACGCAAAATAGATTAACATCCGTCAATAAACAGTGCATTGTCACTCTTTCGTTATCATCCATAGACAGGTCGAGAACATCAACCATGCAAGATCCTCTTTGCACTCTCAAGTACTTGAAATGCACAGAGACAAGTTGAGGCAGGCTCAAATACTTCTTCCTTCCTGTGTGGGTCAGAACACAGGATATCAAGCCCTGGCTTCATGGTCGAAGTGCACTTAATAATCTTCACGAAGATTACTGCTCAGAAGCTTCAAGCCATCTTCGTGAGCCTCACATTCAAATGCAATGTTTTGATCCAAGATGTAATAGAATCTGTTGGCTCTAATGCAGAGTCAACCATCTCAAGCCTTCAGATTTAATGTTGTTGTTGTTGTAGGATTTAACGCCATTTTTCAGCACAAGATATGCCATACATAGCGGCCAGTATTAATGGTGGAGGAAGAACCCTGGAAAACCCAGGGAAGAGCCACCAACCTACGAAAAGCTACTGGCAGGCTTTCTCACTTACCCACGTTAGCCAAGTCTGGACTTGAACTCACGCAGACAGAGGTGAGATGGCAGTGATCTGTAATGGTCAGTGCTTTAGACCAGAGGCAACCTTGAATTTGGTAGGTCCAGTGGTGTCAACACAGATGGCCATCAGACCCAGCTAGATCAGTTAACACAGCCTGCTCACATCACTGGATTCACTGGTGAAATTTTGTAGTTAAAAAGATTTCAGTATTCATCTTCTAAACTGTATGTTAGGGTCATAGGTCAAGTGACCTCAGGCTGTATTGTTTATGTAATTAGGAGAATGAGTTATCATTTACATGGGGATTCCAGCTGTTCCTCCCTAGAAGGATAGCCGAGGTAGAGGTTGGATGCTCAGCGTCCTCTCCTCCGATTACTTATTCTCTTAAGGTAATGTGATTGTGAACACATTTGAATAAGAAAGCAAATTTTAAGTACATTATGTTTCTCAGAGAACACTTACTCATTCACATTACTTAAATACACTCCCAACCACCCCACCATAAAAGGTTCCTCATTAGTATGTCACTTGATGAAGGGAAATGACACCTGGCAATGTCAAGGGGGAACTAATGGGCAAGAGTTATTGCCTGTTTATTGCATTAGACAGAAAAAGATGTTTTTCTTCTTTTATTAGGGCTAGAGTCACAAGGTAGCAGGCTAATATTCCTAGCATAATGTGAATGGGTAAGCATTCTCTGAGAAAAACATAATTTTCTTAAATACTTGCTTTCATGTTAGTTCCAATTTGATATTTGATTAAACCGTATTTCAAATACCACTTAGGACAGGGGTCTCAAACTAAAACCATCCAAAGGACTGTATGAAGGCATTTCCAATGGCCCAAAGGCTGCATCACCTTGGTTACCTCTCATGACATCTTGTGACTCCAGTTATATTGTGGGCTGCATAATATGTCTTGGTATGTTTGAGACCCCTGATTTAGGAGTACTTCAGTTTGAATGAAATAGGCACCTATTTCCTCATGCAGAAACATTGTTTAGGCCAATCATGCAGATAATAATGGAATATTATTGAAAGTGTATCTGATGTAACAATAGTATCATTCTGTATTTACTCCTTACATTTTTTCTGTTAATTTCAATTTAGTATATTTCAGGAGTTGCTTATTAAATTAGAGAGTGGTATCTTGAAGAGTGTGCCCCATCATAGCACATACTGCCTGTGTGATGACAACATGCACAGAGTTGTCTTAAGGAATGTACCCAGTCAGTGTAATCATTGCCCAAACTGCCTGTGTGATGACAACATGCACAGAGTTGTCTTGAGGAATATGTCCAGTCAGTGTAATCATTACCCAAACTGCCTGTGTGATGACAACATGCACAGAGTTGTCTTGAGGAATATGTCCAGTCAGTGTAATCATTTCCCAAACTGCCTGTATGATGAAACATGCACAGATTTCTCTTGATGAATGTGCCCCAGTCAGTTTAATCATTGCCCAAACTGCCTGTGTGATGGCAACATGCAGAGTTGTCTTGAGGAATGTGCCCAGGCAGTTTAATCATTTCCCAAACTGCCTGTATGATGAAACATGCACAGAGTTCTCTTGAGGAATGTGTCCCATCACTGTGATGACAACATGCACAGAGTTGTCTTGAGGAATGTGCCCAGGCAGTTTAATCATTGCCCAAACTGCCTGTGTGATGACAACATGCAGAGTTGTCTTGAAGAATGTGCCCAGGCAGTTTAATCATTGCCCAAACTGCCTGTATGATGAAACATGCACAGAGTTCTCTTGAGGAATGTGCCCAGCCAGTGTAATCATTGCCCAAACTGCCTGTGTGATGACAACATGCACAGAGTTGTCTTGAGGAATGTGCCCGATTACTGTGATGGCAACATGCACAGAGTGGTGTCTTGAGGAATGTGTCCCATCACTGTGATCATTGTCCAAACTTAACTCTTACCATTGTCCTCAAACATCACAATTTTTTTATGGACCAGTGATTGGAAATAAATACACTATATACATGCTTGTAAGTTTTGTCAAATAGCAAACAGTAAAATCTCTGAGCTTCTATTGCATAATGCACTTGAAGATCATCGTCTGTCCTGTGTGTTCTGCTGGTTACTCCTAACAATCTGAGCAGACACAGATCGGCAACTGCACTATGTGATGGCAGATCTGGGTCTGTGCAGTTTGCAGTATGACATTTTATAAACAGGTACAAATGGTAGATCATTTGCTTGAAAAGATAGCCTATCATTCATGCTTAACAACATTTTAAATTTCTCTTTTTCAGACGAGGAAGTCAAGCATGCACGCAGTCAAGCAGAGAAACAAGCAAAAGAAATGCAGTTGAATGTTGTCAGACTCTGTTTTCAGGCCTACCTTAAAGATGAGAAGGGGTTGCTTACATGTCTTCTACCGTCTGTTGTATCCACTCCCATCTATGACAGCAGTGAGTTCCATTATTCATGATTTATGGTTTTATCAAAACAAACTTTAAATCCATGCAAATAGTTTGGTGTTGCAAGAGGTTCATTATTAAAATGTATGCATGTATATTCAGAAGCCAATATTGATGGGTGCTTGCTATATATGTAGGAACTACTGTCATCACACATTGTTATATTTTTGTGATGCCTGTACAAACTAAGTTTTGAAGAATTGGTATTAACAATAACATATAAAACGACCGCTCCAGTGGTATAATGGTTAGAGCATCTGCCTCAGATGCAGGAGGTTGTGGGTTCGAACCCTGGCTGAGTCATACCAAAGGTGTATAAAAATGGTATCTGCAGCAGCCTTGCTTGGCACCCAGCATTAAGAGGTTAGTGCTAAGACTGGTTTGCCAGGTGTCAGGATAATGTGATTGAGTAAGACATGATACTCTATGTCTGTTGCATGATTCCGCAGTGCTAGACATCACTATAAACAGTCACACTGCAGGAAAAATTTGATTTGATGTCATGAATACCCAAATTGGACAGTTCATGAAAATGTAATGATGTGAAAATATTATGATTTTGGAGATGTCATTTGAAATGACTTTTGTTTGATAATGTTATTTCACATTATGATTTCAAATGACCATTGAATGATAACATTATGTGACACATTTGTGAACTACAGCTTATTACAGTTGTCATTTCAGATGACTATTGTATGATAATAATTGTCCTTTTGCACATTTATCTGCATTCTGAAGCATTGCTGTGCCAAACTTAATGATGATAAAAACAATTTATTTTAAGACACACTTAGCGTTAATAGAAACGTCCATGTAAGCTACATATTTCAAAATGCTTAATAGTGTACGAAACAAATCTGTCACTCAGTCAGAGGCACCTCATTTTCTGCCAGTTATCATATAATACTCATTCAGATGCACTGTTATCACCCATTTATATAACACTCAGTCAAATGCACTATTATAAGCCAGTCACAGAACACTATCAAATGCACTGTTATCAATGAATTATGTAATAAAGTTAGGAAATAATTTTCTTGGTCATGGAGTTATGTGACTAACATAGCTTAGAATGATAATGGCCTAAAATGCAGTAAACATTTCTTATCATATAAAATACTCATCCCTCCCCCAATTAGAAACAAAAGAACAAAAAAGAGAATAAATTTTCAATTTTTGAATTCAGAGTCCCCAGGTGCCAATGCCTTGAAGATCTGCCGAATGGACAAGTATGGTGGTTGTTGTACTGGAAATGAGGAAGTTTTTCTTCTGTGTGAAAAAGTTCAAAGAGGTAACTTTTTCTTATGCAATCTCTTTCTCCTATTCAGTCATTGAAATATTTGCAGATATTTAATAAAATTAATCTTTATAATAGTCTAAAAAATGTTTTGCTTCCTCTCTGCACAGTGGAGTTGATTGATGAAATTCCACTCAAGATTAATTTAACATATTTGTGTGATCAAACTAACACCAGAATGAAGATAAAAAATGTCATCAGTACAAATATTCATTTTATTCAAACATGTACATATGACTCCGTGAAAAGATGTCATCAGTATGAATATTCATATATTTGACTCTGTGGAAGGATGTCATCAATTGATATATTCATTTGATTCAAACGTACACATATGACTCTGTGGATAGATGTCATTAGTACAGATATTCATTTGATTACAACATATAAAGATGACTCCATGGAAAGATGTCATCAGTACAAATTAAAGGAGAAATGAGATACCTGTGCCACATATTGATACGATTCACAATACGCAGCCTGTGATACAATGCATATTGATACACAATATAAACTTGATTTTCTTTTCCCATTTTTGGAAGGTAGGTGGTGGTCTGTTATGTATGTTGACATTCTTTTGCTATTCCTGATGAGAAGGTAACATCAATTCTTTCAAACAGACTACCTGTTTGTTGCAGTGAGTTTTATCCAAAGTTTTAGGCCATTTAATGGTGGTTCCATTTAACTCTCTTTGTTTTGTACAATATGAACAAATTGAAAACAATACCAATTTAATGTCTCAGTTACACTTGGAAGACGTTGCGATGTTATCTTCAAAACAGAAGAAATAATGCAATTTCCTCATGCAAAGAAAATCTCATCTAAAACAAATCTGGGCATTGGGAATAAGAAAGAATATCAACAAAATCTATCACATTTTATTTCCTGTAGATGCAAACGACTGCTGTGGCCACAGGTACTTGTATTTGTTAGTGAAGAAGGGAACCTATTGATTACAACCAGTCCTATTGTACAATTTTATTTTCACTTACACAAGGTGATAAATTTGAGCAGTTTGAAATCTGTCCCATTGCTCATTTGATGCTAATTTCATTTATTCCATCAGCATCTTCATTCACTAGTTAAATATCTGCATGAAAAAGAAAAATTCCAAATTTTTTTCCCATGTACAGTTTAAGGATAGATGATGACAGGATTTTATTTTAAGGGTGACCTCCCTCTTTATCAAAAAAAAAAAGAGGGTGGAAGAAACAGCCATTGGTTTTTATTTATCTAATCTTCAGTATCTGTCTTTCTTTCTGTTCCCCTTTATTATAGCTCTACTAAAAACATCTTGGACAGATGTCACCTGTAGTTGTATAGGCATTAATTTGTTAATTAATTCTGAACATACTCTGCTCCTTTCCTTTGTATCAATATTATATGTGCTTCTTTTTAAAGGGGCATATACATAGCTTGCTTTTTCAGCTTGAATATGTTGGGAAATTGATCTTTGTAACTGTTATGTTCTATTTTCCAGAGATCGCAGATATTATCTTTTGGATACATCTGCTCCAAAATAGGATTTTTTTACTAACATTGACTTTTATTGTCAAGTCAGTAGTTTACGACTACTATGCCAAATTTATTATCAGTTCAATAATGCTTTATAAAGGTATTTAGTCCATCAGTGCTTGTGCAGACAGAGGTATTAAGATAAATGTCTTTACTTCTTAATTGTATTTTTTAACCCTCATTTTATTCAATTTATCTTAACCCTGATATGGATACATGTATATGGTTTGTATATTATGATCTGCAGGGTGAATTGTAGATTTGATAATTAAAAAATGAACTTGTGTTATACTTTTAAATTGTTTGTATTTTAATTAGATTCAGTATTCTGCCCTTTGTACATTTAATATTGAGATACCATGAAAGGGTCATATGTTTTTTGTCTCTCCAGCATGAATATCTGACTAGTATTTAACACCATTTTAGACTCCAAATCACTCACTGGTATCTCCATTAACACTCTTCCAGCTCCAGTAATCTGATATACTTAACTTTAAAAATTATTAACACTCTTCCAGCTCCTGTAATCTGATATACTTAACTTTAAAAATTATTGTCATCATCGCTATCATCAGAACAAAAATGGAATGAACCAAGCCAGGAATCACACATTTTGGGTTTTATAGGAAGGCCATATTTTAAAGACTCATTGAAAACATTTTTCAGGAAAGGTTCAAACTTCACCATAATTTATATTCCTGAGCACATTTTTCTAATCACATTTAGTTTCACAACCATTCATATCATGCTGGAACAACCCATATGTGGAACAGTTGCTACCAGAAAAACATGTGACAAGAATGGCTAAATAAAATATTATACTTCACTGAGCACATTTCTATATGTGGAACTTTCAACTAATTTGCAGGAGTTCTCACATTTTGCTGTTCTCCAAGCACGCAAATTGGTACAAATTTTGCATGATTCATACAATGGCACACCCTGACTACATCTCTGCTTAAGTACTTTACATATCAAATTACTTCCCTGCCAAGTCTCCCTATTGCACTGTCAATGCTTCCTGTTTGTCATGCAGAGAATAAGCTGTATTGATTTTTGATTGATGATTATTTTTTAACCTTGAGCGAAACAAGCAATAACCACAAATGAGAATTCAGTGTAACATATTTCAATGTGTAACACAAAAATTAGCATGGAATGGAAGTTGGGCAGATTATGAAACATGTGACTTTATGTTAACTTGTAGATTGCCAGTGGTTATTCGCAGATACTTGTTTTTGTTTTTACTAATAAACATGAGTGCCTGTGATTGCAAATGCTGTTTCAGATGAATTGCAATTTTACAGAATAACAAGGCAACTAATAATAATTATTCATGACTGCTGAAGACTAAAATACAATGCATATGTAAAGTATCATTTTGTACAGATTCTCCGTCTCTTGGATCAGTATGTGTATCATTTCAGCAACAGTATTTATGCATCAGTACAAATATTCATTTGATTCAAACACATACATATGACTCCATGGAAAGACATCATCAGTACAAATATTCATTTGATTCAAACACATACATATGACTCCATGGAAAGACATCATCAGTACAAATATTCATTTGATTCAAACACATACATATGACTCCATGGAAAGACATCATCAGTACAAATATTCATTTGATTCAAACATATACATATGACTCCATGGAAAGACATCATCAGTACAAATATTCATTTGATTCAAACACACACATATGACTCCAAGGAAAGACATCATCAGGACAAATATTCATTTGATTCAAACACATACATATGACTCCATGGAAAGACATCATCAGGACAAATATTCATTTGATTCAAACATATACATATGACTCCATGGAAAGACATCATCAGTACAAATATTCATTTGATTCAAACACATACATATGACTCCATGGAAAGACATCATCAGGACAAATATTCATTTATTCCAAACATATACATATGACTCCATGGAAAGACATCATCAGTACAAATATTTGATTCAAACACATACATATGACTCCATGGAAAGATATCATCAGTACAAATATTCATTTGATTCAAACACATACATATGACTCCATGGAAAGACATCATCAGGACAAATATTCATTTGATTCAAACACATACATATGACTCCATGGAAAGACATCATCAGGACAAATATTCATTTGATTCAAACACATACATATGACTCCATGGAAAGACATCATCAGGACAAATATTCATTTGATTCAAACACATACATATGACTCCATGGAAAGACATCATCAGTACAAATATTCATTTGATTCAAACACATACATATGACTCCATGGAAAGACATCATCAGTACAAATATTCATTTGATTCAAACATATACATATGACTCCATGGAAAGACATCATCAGTACAAATATTTGATTCAAACACATACATATGACTCCATGGAAAGACATCATCAGGACAAATATTCATTTATTCCAAACATATACATATGACTCCATGGAAAGACATCATCAGTACAAATATTCATTTGATTCAAACACATACATATGACTCCATGGAAAGACATCATCAGTACAAATATTCATTTGATTCAAACACATACATATGACTCCATGGAAAGACATCATCAGTACAAATATTCATTTGATTCAAACACATACATATGACTCCATGGAAAGACATCATCAGTACAAATATTCATTTGATTCAAACACATACATATGACTCCATGGAAAGACATCATCAGTACAAATATTCATTTGATTCAAACACATACATATGACTCCATGGAAAGACATCATCAGTACAAATATTCATTTGATTCAAACACATACATATGACTCCATGGAAAGACATCATCAGTACAAATATTCATTTGATTCAAACACATACATATGACTCCATGGAAAGACATCATCAGTACAAATATTCATTTGATTCAAACACATACATATGACTCCATGGAAAGACATCATCAGTACAAATATTCATTTGATTCAAACACATACATATGACTCCATGGAAAGACATCATCAGGACAAATATTCATTTGATTCAAACACATACATATGACTCCATGGAAAGACATCATCAGGACAAATATTCATTTGATTCAAACACATACATATGACTCCATGGAAAGACATCATCAGGACAAATATTCATTTGATTCAAACACATACATATGACTCCATGGAAAGACATCATCAGTACAAATATTCATTTGATTCAAACACATACATATGACTCCATGGAAAGACATCATCAGGACAAATATTCATTTGATTCAAACACATACATATGACTCCATGGAAAGACATCATCAGGACAAATATTCATTTGATTCAAACACATACATATGACTCCATGGAAAGACATCATCAGTACAAATATTCATTTGATTCAAACACATACATATGACTCCATGGAAAGACATCATCAGTACAAATATTCATTTGATTCAAACACATACATATGACTCCATGGAAAGACATCATCAGGACAAATATTCATTTGATTCAAACACATACATATGACTCCATGGAAAGACATCATCAGGACAAATATTCATTTGATTCAAACATATACATATGACTCCATGGAAAGACATCATCAGTACAAATATTCATTTGATTCAAACACATACATATGACTCCATGGAAGACATCATCAGTACAAATATTCATTTGATTCAAACACATACATATGACTCCATGGAAAGACATCATCAGGACAAATATTCATTTGATTCAAACACATACATATGACTCCATGGAAAGACATCATCAGGACAAATATTCATTTGATTCAAACACATACATATGACTCCATGGAAAGACATCATCAGGACAAATATTCATTTGATTCAAACACATACATATGACTCCATGGAAAGACATCATCAGGACAAATATTTGATTCAAACACATACATATGACTCCATGGAAAGACATCATCAGGACAAATATTCATTTGATTCAAACACATACATATGACTCCATGGAAAGACATCATCAGTACAAATATTCATTTGATTCAAACACATACATATGACTCCATGGAAAGACATCATCAGGACAAATATTCATTTGATTCAAACACATACATATGACTCCATGGAAAGACATCATCAGTACAAATATTCATTTGATTCAAACACATACATATGACTCCATGGAAAGACATCATCAGTACAAATATTTGATTCAAACACATACATATGACTCCATGGAAAGACATCATCAGTACAAATATTCATTTGATTCAAACACATACATATGACTCCATGGAAAGACATCATCAGTACAAATATTCATTTGATTCAAACATATACATATGACTCCAAGGAAAGACTTCATCAGGACAAAATTCATTTGATTCAAACACATAACATATGACTCCATGGAAAGACATCATCAGGACAATATTCATTTATTCAAACATATACATATGACTCCATGGAAAGACATCATCAGTACAAATATTCATTTGATTCAAACACATACATATGACTCCATGGAAAGACATCATCAGTACAAATATTCATTTGATTCAAACACATACATATGACTCCATGGAAAGACATCATCAGTACAAATATTCATTTGATTCAAACACTATACATATGAACTCCATGGAAAGACATCATCAGTACAAATATCATTTGATTCAAACACATACATATGACTCCATGGAAAGACATCATCAGTACAAATATTCATTTGATTCAAACACATACATATGACTCCATGGAAAGACATCATCAGGACAAATATTCATTTGATTCAAACACATACATATGACTCCATGGAAAGCATCATCAGTACAAATATTCATTGATTCAAACACATACATATGACTCCATGGAAAGACATCATCAGGTACAAATATTCATTTGATTCAAACACATACATACCACTCCATGGAAAGACATCATCAGTACAATCACTTAATTTATCCAATAACATACATATGACTCCATGGAAAGACATCATCAGTACAAATATTCATTTGATTCAAACACATACATATGACTCCATGGAAAGACATCATCAGGACAAATATTCATTTATTACAAACAAATACATATGACTCCATGGAAAGACATCATCAGGACAATTATTCTTTTGATTCAAACTCATACATATGACTCCATGGAAAGACATCATCAGTACAAATATTTGATTCAAACACATACATATGACTCCATGGAAAGACATCATCAGTACAAATATTCATTTGATTCAAACATATACATATGACTCCATGGAAAGACATCATCAGTACAAATATTTGATTCAAACACATACATATGACTCCATGGAAAGACATCATCAGTACAAATATTCATTTGATTCAAACATATACATATGACTCCATGGAAAGACATCATCAGTACAAATATTCATTTGATTCAAACATATACATATGACTCCATGGAAAGACATCATCAGTACAAATATTCATTTGATTCAAACACATACATATGACTCCATGGAAAGACATCATCAGGACAAATATTCATTTGATTCAAACATACATATGACTCCATGGAAAGACATCATCAGTACAAATATTCATTTGATTCAAACACATACATATGACTCCATGGAAAGACATCATCAGGACAAATATTCATTTGATTCAAACACATACATATGACTCCATGGAAAGACATCATCAGGACAAATATTCATTTGATTCAAACACATACATATGACTCCATGGAAAGACATCATCAGTACAAATATTTGATTCAAACACATACATATGACTCCATGGAAAGACATCATCAGGACAAATATTCATTTGATTCAAACACATACATATGACTCCATGGAAAGACATCATCAGGACAAATATTCATTTGATTCAAAAACATACATATGACTCCATGGAAAGACATCATCAGTACAAATATTCATTTGATTCAAACAAATACATATGACTCCATGGAAAGACATCATCAGGACAAATATTCATTTGATTCAAACACATACATATGACTCCATGGAAAGACATCATCAGTACAAATATTCATTTGATTCAAACACATACATATGACTCCATGGAAAGACATCATCAGTACAAATATTCATTTGATTCAAACACATACATATGACTCCATGGAAAGACATCATCAGTACAAATATTCATTTGATTCAAACACATACATATGACTCCATGGAAAGACATCATCAGTACAAATATTCATTTGATTCAAACACATACATATGACTCCATGGAAAGACATCATCAGTACAAATATTCATTTGATTCAAACACATACATATGACTCCATGGAAAGACATCATCAGGACAAATATTCATTTGATTCAAACACATACATATGACTCCATGGAAAGACATCATCAGTACAAATATTCATTTGATTCAAACACATACATATGACTCCATGGAAAGACATCATCAGTACAAATATTCATTTGATTCAAACACATACATATGACTCCATGGAAAGACATCATCAGGACAAATATTCATTTGATTCAAACACATACATATGACTCCATGGAAAGACATCATCAGTACAAATATTCATTTGATTCAAACACATACATATGACTCCATGGAAAGACATCATCAGGACAAATATTCATTTGATTCAAACACATACATATGACTCCATGGAAAGACATCAAACACATACATATGACTCCATGGAAAGACATCATCAGGACAAATATTCATTTGATTCAAACACATACATATGACTCCATGGAAAGACATCATAAGGAAAAATATTCATTTGATTCAAACACATACATATGACTCCATGGAAAGACATCATCAGGACAAATATTCATTTGATTCAAACACATACATATGACTCCATGGAAAGACATCATCGACAGATCTTCTTTTGATTCAATCACGTACATATGACTCATGGAAAGACATCATCAGTACAAATATTCATTTGATTCAAACACATACATATGACTCCATGGAAAGACATCATCAGTACAAATATTCATTTGATTCAAACACATACATATGACTCCATGGAAGACATCATCAGGACAAATATTCATTTGATTCAAACATATACATATGACTCCATGGAAAGACATCATCAGGACAAATATTCATTTGATTCAAACACATACATATGACTCCATGGAAAGACATCATCAGTACAAATATTCATTTGATTCAAACACATACATATGACTCCATGGAAAGACATCATCAGTACAAATATTCATTTGATTCAAACACATACATATGACTCCATGGAAAGACATCATCAGTACAAATATTCATTTGATTCAAACACATACATATGACTCCATGGAAAGACATCATCAGTACAAATATTCATTTGATTCAAACACATACATATGACTCCATGGAAAGACATCATCAGGACAAATATTCATTTGATTCAAACACATACATATGACTCCATGGAAAGACATCATCAGTACAAATATTCATTTGATTCAAACACATACATATGACTCCATGGAAAGACATCATCAGTACAAATATTCATTTGATTCAAACACATACATATGACTCCATGGAAAGACATCATCAGTACAAATATTCATTTGATTCAAACACATACATATGACTCCATGGAAAGACATCATCGGACAAATATTCATTTGATTCAAACACATACATATGACTCCATGGAAAGACATCATCAGTACAAATATTCATTTGATTCAAACACATACATATGACTCCATGGAAAGACATCATCAGTACAAATATTCATTTGATTCAAACACATACATATGACTCCATGGAAAGACATCATCAGGACAAATATTCATTTGATTCAAACACATACATATGACTCCATGGAAAGACATCATCAGTACAAATATTCATTTGATTCAAACACATACATATGACTCCATGGAAAGACATCATCAGTACAAATATTCATTTGATTCAAACACATACATATGACTCCATGGAAAGACATCATCAGTACAAATATTCATTTGATTCAAACACATACATATGACTCCATGGAAAGACATCATCAGGACAAATATTCATTTGATTCAAACACATACATATGACTCCATGGAAAGACATCATCAGGACAAATATTCATTTGATTCAAACACATACATATGACTCCATGGAAAGACATCATCAGGACAAATATTCATTTATTCCAAACATATACATATGACTCCATGGAAAGACATCATCAGGACAAATATTCATTTGATTCAAACACATACATATGACTCCATGGAAAGACATCATCAGTACAAATATTCATTTGATTCAAACACATACATATGACTCCATGGAAAGACATCATCAGTACAAATATTCATTTGATTCAAACACATACATATGACTCCATGGAAAGACATCATCAGGACAAATATTCATTTGATTCAAACACATACATATGACTCCATGGAAAGACATCATCAGGACAAATATTCATTTGATTCAAACACATACATATGACTCCATGGAAAGACATCATCAGTACAAATATTCATTTGATTCAAACACATACATATGACTCCATGGAAAGACATCATCAGGACAAATATTCATTTGATTCAAACACATACATATGACTCCATGGAAAGACATCATCAGTACAAATATTCATTTGATTCAAACACATACATATGACTCCATGGAAAGACATCATCAGGACAAATATTCATTTGATTCAAACACATACATATGACTCCATGGAAAGACATCATCAGGACAAATATTCATTTGATTCAAACACATACATATGACTCCATGGAAAGACATCATCAGTACAAATATTCATTTGATTCAAACACATACATATGACTCCATGGAAAGACATCATCAGGACAAATATTCATTTGATTCAAACACATACATATGACTCCATGGAAAGACATCATCAGTACAAATATTCATTTGATTCAAACACATACATATGACTCCATGGAAAGACATCATCAGGACAAATATTCATTTGATTCAAACACATACATATGACTCCATGGAAAGACATCATCAGGACAAATATTCATTTGATTCAAACACATACATATGACTCCATGGAAAGACATCATCAGGACAAATATTCATTTGATTCAAACACATACATATGACTCCATGGAAAGACATCATCAGGACAAATATTCATTTGATTCAAACACATACATATGACTCCATGGAAAGACATCATCAGTACAAATATTCATTTGATTCAAACACATACATATGACTCCATGGAAAGACATCATCAGTACAAATATTCATTTGATTCAAACACATACATATGACTCCATGGAAAGACATCATCAGTACAAATATTCATTTGATTCAAACACATACATATGACTCCATGGAAAGACATCATCAGGACAAATATTCATTTGATTCAAACACATACATATGACTCCATGGAAAGACATCATCAGTACAAATATTCATTTGATTCAAACACATACATATGACTCCATGGAAAGACATCATCAGTACAAATATTCATTTGATTCAAACACATACATATGACTCCATGGAAAGACATCATCAGTACAAATATTCATTTGATTCAAACACATACATATGACTCCATGGAAAGACATCATCAGTACAAATATTCATTTGATTCAAACACATACATATGACTCCATGGAAAGACATCATCAGGACAAATATTCATTTGATTCAAACATATACATATACATATGACTCCATGGAAAGACATCATCAGGACAAATATTCATTTGATTCAAACACATACATATGACTCCATGGAAAGACATCATCAGTACAAATATTCATTTGATTCAAACACATACATATGACTCCATGAAAGACATCATCAGTACAAATATTCATTTGATTCAAACACATAATATGACTCCATGGAAAGACATCATCAGTAAAATATTCATTTGATTCAAACACATACATATGACTCCATGGAAAGACATCATCAGGACAAATATTCATTTGATTCAAACACATAATATGACTCCATGGAAAGACACATCAGGACAAAATCATTTCCACATATCATATGACTCCATGAAACCAATACAATTTGATTCAAACACATACATATGACTCCTGAAAGACATCATCAGGACAAATATTCATTTGATTCAAACAAATACATATGACTCCATGGAAAGACATCATCAGGACAAATATTCATTTGATTCAAACACATACATATGACTCCATGGAAAGACATCATCAGTACAAATATTCATTTGATTCAAACACATACATATGACTCCATGGAAAGACATCATCAGTACAAATATTCATTTGATTCAAACACATACATATGACTCCATGGAAAGACATCATCAGGACAAATATTCATTTGATTCAAACACATACATATGACTCCATGGAAAGACATCATCAGGACAAATATTCATTTGATTCAAACACATACATATGACTCCATGGAAAGACATCATCAGGACAAATATTCATTTGATTCAAACACATACATATGACTCCATGGAAAGACATCATCAGTACAAATATTCATTTGATTCAAACACATACATATGACTCCATGGAAAGACATCATCAGTACAAATATTCATTTGATTCAAACACATACATATGACTCCATGGAAAGACATCATCAGTACAAATATTCATTTGATTCAAACACATACATATGACTCCATGGAAAGACATCATCAGGACAAATATTCATTTGATTCAAACATATACATATGACTCCATGGAAAGACATCATCAGGACAAATATTCATTTGATTCAAACACATACATATGACTCCATGGAAAGACATCATCAGGACAAATATTCATTTGATTCAAACATATACATATGACTCCATGGAAAGACATCATCAGTACAAATATTCATTTGATTCAAACATATACATATGACTCCATGGAAAGACATCATCAGTAGAAATATTCATTTGATTCAAACACATACATATGACTCCATGGAAAGACATCATCAGTACAAATATTCATTTGATTCAAACATATACATATGACTCCATGGAAAGACATCATCAGTACAAATATTCATTTGATTCAAACACATACATATGACTCCATGGAAAGACATCATCAGTACAAATATTCATTTATTCCAAACATATACATATGACTCCATGGAAAGACATCATCAGTACAAATATTCATTTGATTCAAACACATACATATGACTCCATGGAAAGACATCATCAGTACAAATATTCATTTGATTCAAACATATACATATGACTCCATAGAAAGATATCATCAGTACAAATATTCATTTGATTCAAACACATACATATGACTCCATGGAAAGACATCATCAGTACAAATATTCATTTGATTCAAACACATACATATGACTCCATGGAAAGACATCATCAGGACAAATATTCATTTGATTCAAACACATACATATGACTCCATGGAAAGACATCATCAGGACAAATATTCATTTGATTCAAACACATACATATGACTCCATGGAAAGACATCATCAGTACAAATATTCATTTGATTCAAACACATACATATGACTCCATGGAAAGACATCATCAGGACAAATATTCATTTGATTCAAACACATACATATGACTCCATGGAAAGACATCATCAGGACAAATATTCATTTGATTCAAACACAAACATATGACTCCATGGAAAGACATCATCAGTACAAATATTCATTTGATTCAAACACATACATATGACTCCGTGGAAAGACATCATCAGGACAAATATTCATTTGATTCAAACACATACATATGACTCCATGGAAAGACATCATCAGGACAAATATTCATTTGATTCAAACATATACATATGATTCCATGGAAAGACATCATCAGGACAAATATTCATTTGATTCAAACACATACATATGACTCCATGGAAAGACATCATCAGGACAAATATTCATTTGATTCAAACACATACATATGACTCCATGGAAAGACATCATCAGGACAAATATTCATTTGATTCAAACACATACATATGACTCCATGGAAAGACATCATCAGTACAAATATTCATTTGATTCAAACACATACATATGACTCCATGGAAAGACATCATCAGTACAAATATTCATTTGATTCAAACACATACATATGACTCCATGGAAAGACATCATCAGGACAAATATTCATTTATTCCAAACATATACATATGACTCCATGGAAAGACATCATCAGGACAAATATTCATTTGATTCAAACACATACATATGACTCCATGGAAAGACATCATCAGTACAAATATTCATTTGATTCAAACATATACATATGACTCCATGGAAAGACATCATCAGTACAAATATTCATTTGATTCAAACACATACATATGACTCCATGGAAAGACATCATCAGGACAAATATTCATTTGATTCAAACATATACATATGACTCCATAGAAAGATATCATCAGTACAAATATTCATTTGATTCAAACACATACATATGACTCCATGGAAAGACATCATCAGTACAAATATTCATTTGATTCAAACACATACATATAACTCCATGGAAAGACATCATCAGGACAAATATTCATTTGATTCAAACACATACATATGACTCCATGGAAAGATATCATCAGTACAAATATTCATTTGATTCAAACACATACATATGACTCCATGGAAAGACATCATCAGGACAAATATTCATTTGATTCAAACACATACATATGACTCCATGGAAAGACATCATCAGGACAAATATTCATTTGATTCAAACACATACATATGACTCCATGGAAAGACATCATCAGGACAAATATTCATTTGATTCAAACACATACATATGACTCCATGGAAAGACATCATCAGGACAAATATTCATTTGATTCAAACACATACATATGACTCCATGGAAAGACATCATCAGGACAAATATTCATTTGATTCAAACACAAACATATGACTCCATGGAAAGACATCATCAGTACAAATATTCATTTGATTCAAACACATACATATGACTCCATGGAAAGATATCATCAGTACAAATATTCATTTGATTCAAACACATACATATGACTCCATGGAAAGACATCATCAGTACAAATATTCATTTGATTCAAACACATACATATGACTCCATGGAAAGACATCATCAGGACAAATATTCATTTGATTCAAACACATACATATGACTCCATGGAAAGACATCATCAGGACAAATATTCATTTGATTCAAACACATACATATGACTCCATGGAAAGACATCAGTACAAATATTCATTTGATTCAAAAACATACATATGACTCCATGGAAAGACATCATCAGTACAAATATTCATTTGATTCAAACATATACATATGACTCCATGGAAAGACATCATCAGTACAAATATTTGATTCAAACACATACATATGACTCCATGGAAAGACATCATCAGGACAAATATTCATTTATTCCAAACATATACATATGACTCCATGGAAAGACATCATCAGTACAAATATTCATTTGATTCAAATACATACATATGACTCCATGGAAAGACATCATCAGGACAAATATTCATTTGATTCAAACATATACATATGACTCCATGGAAAGACATCATCAGTACAAATATTCATTTGATTCAAACACATACATATAACTCCATTGAAAGAAATCATCAGTACAAATATTCATTTGATTCAAACACATACATATGACTCCATGGAAAGACATCATCAGTACAAATATTCATTTGATTCAAACACATACATATGACTCCATGGAAAGACATCATCAGTACAAATATTCATTTGATTCAAACACATACATATGACTCCATGGAAAGACATCATCAGGACAAATATTCATTTATTCCAAACATATACATATGACTCCATGGAAAGACATCATCAATACAAATATTTGATTCAAACACATACATATGACTCCATGGAAAGACATCATCAGGACAAATATTCATTTGATTCAAACACATACATATGACTCCATGGAAAGACATCATCAGGACAAATATTCATTTATTCCAAACATATACATATGACTCCATGGAAAGACATCATCAGGACAAATATTCATTTGATTCAAACACATACATATGACTCCATGGAAAGACATCATCAGGACAAATATTCATTTGATTCAAACACATACATATGACTCCATGGAAAGACATCATCAGGACAAATATTCATTTGATTCAAACACATACATATGACTCCATGGAAAGACATCATCAGGACAAATATTCATTTGATTCAAACACATACATATGACTCCATGGAAAGACATCATCAGTACAAATATTCATTTGATTCAAACACATACATATGACTCCATGGAAAGACATCATCAGTACAAATATTCATTTGATTCAAACACATACATATGACTCCATGGAAAGACATCATCAGGACAAATATTCATTTATTCCAAACATATACATATGACTCCATGGAAAGACATCATCAGGACAAATATTCATTTGATTCAAACACATACATATGACTCCATGGAAAGACATCATCAGGACAAATATTCATTTGATTCAAACATATACATATGACTCCATGGAAAGACATCATCAGTACAAATATTCATTTGATTCAAACATATACATATGACTCCATGGAAAGACATCATCAGTAGAAATATTCATTTGATTCAAACACATACATATGACTCCATGGAAAGACATCATCAGTACAAATATTCATTTGATTCAAACATATACATATGACTCCATGGAAAGACATCATCAGTACAAATATTTGATTCAAACACATACATATGACTCCATGGAAAGACATCATCAGTACAAATATTCATTTATTCCAAACATATACATATGACTCCATGGAAAGACATCATCAGTACAAATATTCATTTGATTCAAACACATACATATGACTCCATGGAAAGACATCATCAGTACAAATATTCATTTGATTCAAACATATACATATGACTCCATAGAAAGATATCATCAGTACAAATATTCATTTGATTCAAACACATACATATGACTCCATGGAAAGACATCATCAGTACAAATATTCATTTGATTCAAACACATACATATGACTCCATGGAAAGACATCATCAGGACAAATATTCATTTGATTCAAACACATACATATGACTCCATGGAAAGACATCATCAGGACAAATATTCATTTGATTCAAACACATACATATGACTCCATGGAAAGACATCATCAGTACAAATATTCATTTGATTCAAACACATACATATGACTCCATGGAAAGACATCATCAGGACAAATATTCATTTGATTCAAACACATACATATGACTCCATGGAAAGACATCATCAGGACAAATATTCATTTGATTCAAACACAAACATATGACTCCATGGAAAGACATCATCAGTACAAATATTCATTTGATTCAAACACATACATATGACTCCGTGGAAAGACATCATCAGGACAAATATTCATTTGATTCAAACACATACATATGACTCCATGGAAAGACATCATCAGGACAAATATTCATTTGATTCAAACATATACATATGATTCCATGGAAAGACATCATCAGGACAAATATTCATTTGATTCAAACACATACATATGACTCCATGGAAAGACATCATCAGGACAAATATTCATTTGATTCAAACACATACATATGACTCCATGGAAAGACATCATCAGGACAAATATTCATTTGATTCAAACACATACATATGACTCCATGGAAAGACATCATCAGTACAAATATTCATTTGATTCAAACACATACATATGACTCCATGGAAAGACATCATCAGTACAAATATTCATTTGATTCAAACACATACATATGACTCCATGGAAAGACATCATCAGTACAAATATTCATTTGATTCAAACACATACATATGACTCCATGGAAAGACATCATCAGGACAAATATTCATTTATTCCAAACATATACATATGACTCCATGGAAAGACATCATCAGGACAAATATTCATTTGATTCAAACACATACATATAACTGTAGAAATATGTCATCAGTACAAATATTCATTTATTCCAAACATATACATATGACTCCATGGAAAGACATCATCAGGACAAATATTCATTTGATTCAAACACATACATATGACTCCATGGAAAGACATCATCAGGACAAATATTCATTTGATTCAAACACATACATATGACTCCATGGAAAGACATCATCAGGACAAATATTCATTTGATTCAAACACATACATATGACTCCATGGAAAGACATCATCAGGACAAATATTCATTTGATTCAAACACATACATATGACTCCATGGAAAGACATCATCAGTACAAATATTCATTTGATTCAAACACATACATATGACTCCATGGAAAGACATCATCAGTACAAATATTCATTTGATTCAAACACATACATATGACTCCATGGAAAGACATCATCAGGACAAATATTCATTTATTCCAAACATATACATATGACTCCATGGAAAGACATCATCAGGACAAATATTCATTTGATTCAAACACATACATATGACTCCATGGAAAGACATCATCAGGACAAATATTCATTTGATTCAAACATATACATATGACTCCATGGAAAGACATCATCAGTACAAATATTCATTTGATTCAAACATATACATATGACTCCATGGAAAGACATCATCAGTAGAAATATTCATTTGATTCAAACACATACATATGACTCCATGGAAAGACATCATCAGTACAAATATTCATTTGATTCAAACACATACATATGACTCCATGGAAAGACATCATCAGGACAAATATTCATTTGATTCAAACACATACATATGACTCCATGGAAAGACATCATCAGGACAAATATTCATTTGATTCAAACACATACATATGACTCC
The DNA here is from genome assembly GCA_016746295.1 of Potamilus streckersoni. Classification (NCBI taxonomy): domain Eukaryota; kingdom Metazoa; phylum Mollusca; class Bivalvia; order Unionida; family Unionidae; genus Potamilus; species Potamilus streckersoni. Next base: position 2,021,322 of record JAEAOA010002309.1, on the reverse strand, counting down.
ATGGAAAGACATCATCAGTACAAATATTCATTTATTCCAAACATATACATATGACTCCATGGAAAGACATCATCAGGACAAATATTCATTTGATTCAAACACATACATATGACTCCATGGAAAGAGATCATCAGGACAAATATTCATTTGATTCAAACACATACATATGACTCCATGGAAAGACATCATCAGGACAAATATTCATTTGATTCAAACACATACATATGACTCCATGGAAAGACATCATCAGGACAAATATTCATTTGATTCAAACACATACATATGACTCCATGGAAAGACATCATCAGGACAAATATTCATTTGATTCAAACACATACATATGACTCCATGGAAAGACATCATCAGTACAAATATTCATTTGATTCAAACACATACATATGACTCCATGGAAAGACATCATCAGGACAAATATTCATTTATTCCAAACATATACATATGACTCCATGGAAAGACATCATCAGGACAAATATTCATTTGATTCAAACACATACATATGACTCCATGGAAAGACATCATCAGGACAAATATTCATTTGATTCAAACATATACATATGACTCCATGGAAAGACATCATCAGTACAAATATTCATTTGATTCAAACACATACATATGACTCCATGGAAAGACATCATCAGTACAAATATTCATTTGATTCAAACATATACATATGACTCCATAGAAAGATATCATCAGTACAAATATTCATTTGATTCAAACACATACATATGACTCCATGGAAAGACATCATCAGTACAAATATTCATTTGATTCAAACACATACATATGACTCCATGGAAAGACATCATCAGTACAAATATTCATTTGATTCAAACATATACATATGACTCCATAGAAAGATATCATCAGGACAAATATTCATTTGATTCAAACACATACATATGACTCCATGGAAAGACATCATCAGGACAAATATTCATTTGATTCAAACACATACATATGACTCCATGGAAAGACATCATCAGGACAAATATTCATTTGATTCAAACACATACATATGACTCCATGGAAAGACATCATCAGGACAAATATTCATTTGATTCAAACATATACATATGACTCCATGGAAAGACATCATCAGTACAAATATTCATTTGATTCAAACACATACATATGACTCCATGGAAAGACATCATCAGTACAAATATTCATTTGATTCAAACATATACATATGACTCCATAGAAAGATATCATCAGTACAAATATTCATTTGATTCAAACACATACATATGACTCCATGGAAAGACATCATCAGTACAAATATTCATTTGATTCAAACACATACATATGACTCCATGGAAAGACATCATCAGGACAAATATTCATTTGATTCAAACATATACATATGACTCCATAGAAAGATATCATCAGGACAAATATTCATTTGATTCAAACACATACATATGACTCCATGGAAAGACATCATCAGGACAAATATTCATTTGATTCAAACACATACATATGACTCCATGGAAAGACATCATCAGGACAAATATTCATTTGATTCAAACACATACATATGACTCCGTGGAAAGACATCATCAGGACAAATATTCATTTGATTCAAACACATACATATGACTCCGTGGAAAGACATCATCAGGACAAATATTCATTTGATTCAAACACATACATATGACTCCGTGGAAAGACATCATCAGGACAAATATTCATTTGATTCAAACACATACATATGACTCCGTGGAAAGACATCATCAGTACAAATATTCATTTGATTCAAACATATACATATGACTCCATGGAAAGACATCATCAGGACAAATATTCATTTGATTCAAACACATACATATGACTCCATGGAAAGACATCATCAGGACAAATATTCATTTGATTCAAACACATACATATGACTCCATGGAAAGACATCATCAGGACAAATATTCATTTGATTCAAACACATACATATGACTCCATGGAAAGACATCATCAGTACAAATATTCATTTGATTCAAACACATACATATGACTCCATGGAAAGACATCATCAGTACAAATATTCATTTGATTCAAACATATACATATGACTCCATGGAAAGACATCATCAGGACAAATATTCATTTGATTCAAACACATACATATGACTCCATGGAAAGACATCATCAGGACAAATATTCATTTGATTCAAACATATACATATGACTCCATGGAAAGACATCATCCGGACAAATATTCATTTGATTCAAACACATACATATGACTCCATGGAAAGACATCATCAGGACAAATATTCATTTGATTCAAACACATACATATAACTGTGGAAATATGTCATCAGTACAAATATTCATTTGATTCAAACACATACATATGACTCCATGGAAAGAGATCATCAGGACAAATATTCATTTGATTCAAACACATACATATAACTGTGGAAATATGTCATCAGTACAAATATTCATTTGATTCAAACATATACATATGACTTCATGGAAAGACATCATCAGGACAAATATTCATTTGATTCAAACACATACATATGACTCCATGGAAAGACATCATCAGGACAAATATTCATTTGATTCAAACACATACATATAACTGTGGAAATATGTCATCAGTACAAATATTCATTTGATTCAAACACATACATATGACTCCATGGAAAGAGATCATCAGGACAAATATTCATTTGATTCAAACACATACATATAACTGTGGAAATATGTCATCAGTACAAATATTCATTTGATTCAAACATATACATATGACTTCATGGAAAGACATCATCAGGACAAATATTCATTTGATTCAAACATATACATATGACTCCATGGAAAGACATCATCAGGACAAATATTCATTTGATTCAAACACATACATATGACTCCATGGAAAGACATCATCAGGACAAATATTCATTTGATTCAAACACATACATATAACTGTAGAAATATGTCATCAGTACAAATATTCATTTATTCCAAACATATACATATGACTCCATGGAAAGACATCATCAGGACAAATATTCATTTGATTCAAACACATACATATAACTGTAGAAATATGTCATCAGTACAAATATTCATTTATTCCAAACATATATGACTCCATGGAAAGACATCATCAGGACAAATATTCATTTGATTCAAACACATACATATGACTCCATGGAAAGACATTATCAGGACAAATATTCATTTGATTCAAACATATGCATATGACTCCATGGAAAGACATCATCAGGACAAATATTCATTTGATTCAAACACATACATATAACTGTGGAAATATGTCATCAGTACAAATATTCATTTATTCCAAACATATAATGATGCCTCCATAGAAAGACGTCATCAGTACAAATATTCATTTTTTCCAAACATATAATGATGCCTCCATAGAAAGATGTCATCAGTACAAATATTTGTTTGGTTCAAACATATATATACATAACAGACCAAAGATGAATATTTGCTTTTCATTAGTTTAACTCCAGTTACGCCAGATAGCAATCTTGAAGCTCTTGTTATTACATATCCTTCTGAACGGATCATAATGTATGAATTTTCTCAAGGACTTTCTCAAGGTCTCTAGTTGATCCTAAATGAACCGATCAGAACCATCTTGTAAATCTTGTTGCTCCTCTTGAATGGAATGCTGTAAAAACATGGCGATTTTACCTGAAGGTTTTTAATGGGATCTAGTTAGTCTTAATGAAACTTGTGCCCTTCTGATGTCAGGTGTGGCTGCCATTTCAGTCATCAAAAATATCTTGTTATTGCTACTCTTCCTGGAAAGTCATATCAACATTGGCTTTTCACCATAAGACTTGTTATTATGCCTAATTGGTCCTGAATGAAAATACATGTAGTGGCAATATGACTTTCAATATGGTATCCATATTGAAAATCGTGTTGCTTCTTTTGAACAGAAGTTTTGTTGACATGGGATTTTCACCATTAGATCATCATGATATACATTATGGCTACCATCTGGACATTCTGGAAAATCTTGTCCAGAATTGAAGGACTTATCAGCATATGATTTTCACCAAACGAATTATATTATATATTAAATGTAACTGCAACAATGGCCATCTTGAAAATCTTTATCACTACTCCATCAGAATGGATAGTCATATTGACTTGGAAGATTTTGCCAACAATCTTAAAGTGATGTCTAGTATGTCCTACAGAAAATTAAGCTGATCCAGTATGACTGCCATAATAGCTGATTTTAAAATCTTATTGCAGAAGATACAGGAGAAGGTTTCAAATCTCAGCAGTTTAAAGGAAGAATAGTCTTGTATTGAATTGCAGGAAATTCTTTTTAAAACAGAGTATCAGTCTTTCAAGGGACTCTTGTTTTACGATACAAGAATATCATCATGTTTATACTATTTCATTACAAAGTTCATTAAAAACATGTGCCTTGCTAGTGGTCTGATGCCGAGGCCAATGTTAACAGTCCAATGAAAAGTCCATTGCTTTTTTTTTTACATTGACAGTTATTTGTATATGTGCTATTTATATTTGATAGACACTTACTAATGCAGCTGACACTGCTGATTATAGAAAATATATTGCTCTGTATTAGTGCTGTGTAGTTTATTGCAGCAAACTGGAAATGGATTTTATGTGGAGCAGGTGGAGATGGGGATACTGTGTGTGTGTGTGTGTGTGTGTGTGTGTTTTGATATCATCATGCTGAATCTGATAATACATTGCAATAGTAATATATGATAAAAACACTAATAAACAGTCAATAATTCACATTTTCTGTTTGATTTGACCTGAAACATCTTAGCAAGACTCAGATTGTTATATTTGCAGAATTATGTTCATTAAGGAACTTAAACATTTCAGTTATATAGCCAGTGTCCACTTTTATATTTTCAACCCATTGCTTTATAACGGTTGGTTGTGATTTATTACTTTCATGGCTTAACAAATGTAGCCAGTGTTCATTTTCTTTATATTCAACCCGTGACTGTCAAGAATTGGAAGCAATTTATTTACATAATATGTCTCAGTTATGTGATTGGAAGCAGATTTGTAAGTTTAAATACTATGAGCTTCACTCATTTAAGGCTTAATGCTTTTTCGTAGACATAATTACCTTTAACACTATTTGTTTTTTTCATTGTCTTGTCTGCATTGTTAGGAGATGGCTAAACATAGGTAGTACCTTACTAGTTGTGATAGCAGCATTAGTGTTTTGGTAAAATTTAAATTTGTGAATTAAAATTGTTGAAAGTTATGTCATAGAGATCGTAGCATGTCTTGAAGGTGAAACTTCATGTTCTAATGAATCTGTTCTGTGCCAACCTATTCTGTCACTTTTCTTTTCAGATGATATTGCAGTGAAGTTTGTTGAGCAAGATGAATCTGGGAATGTGATATGGGAGTCATTTGGAAACTTTGGACCTTTTGATGTCCACCGACAGGTAGATAGTTTTCAACTTGGCTCTTTATATAAAAGAAGAAAATTATAAATTGCAATAAATTTTAGTTTCAGTCTTCAGACAACAACCTAATTACTTGTTTCTTGTTTCAGAATATGTCTTGAGTTTAAGTAAATGTTCAACTAAAATAATATGACACCTGATATAATTTTATGACAGTTTTCTGTGCAGAGCATGTCAGATTTAGCTAATTTCCAACCCAGATTGTTGACACCCAATGTATTCAGCAGAGACAAATTAATTAATAATTCACATGATGTAACCAAATAATTTGCATCTAATTCAATAAGTATCAAATCCCTTAGTTTAAGTTGATTGTAGATGTGATAAAATATAAATTACATGTTTTAGCTGAACTAGCTAAAGATCAGGAGAGCTTAGGCAGTTGATCATCTTCCATCCATTGTACATAGAACTTGTTTGTTATTGCTACTACTCCTAAATCTACAATGATGATGAACATTAAATTTATCTGTTTTATCTTGATGTTTTGTTGTCCCTAAATAAAAATGGTGCTTCACAGACATCCAGTATGGCTACCATGGAGACCATCTTGAAAATCTTTATCTCACTTCTGTTCTTGAACAGATGGTTACATCAACATACATGCCAACCATTACGCTTTTGGCATAATCATTATGCTTTTTTTTCACTATATTATGCCTTATGTGTAAACATGTCTGGATTATTCATTTTCAGTATATCCATTCCCCAAAAATTAATAATTTGTTTTCTCATTTTTATTAATATCCCAAAAATCCCACAGACCATATTCTTGAAAAGACAGCTTCTGCCTAACTATGAGATAAGAGCATGCTTGTCCATAGACTGGCATGCACTTTCCTAGCAGTGGTATGTTTCTATTTTTAGCAGCTGCCCCATTGCTGGATTCTACTTTCAAACTATGACCTAGGTTTCTATTTATAGCAGCTCAGCTGTGTTGCTTAGTTAAGAGAGAACAGACTGGTTTTTTAATTTGTAATCTTTGTTCACAGATTCTTTGTTCTACTTCATATTTGGCACAGTACCATTCTATAGATATTTGGTGCTAAAAGTCCAGTCAGATTTTTTCTAATGCATGCATGTGTTAAGAGCAAAAATGTTTTTCAAAAAATTTCACAGATGGAGTTGAAAAAGATGAAAAAGATATTCAGAGATGAATACATGAATTACATAATACAGCGTTCCATTCTAGGGCATCTTTACACCCATTGCAGGCTGCATGAAAAGTAGTTTAATATTGGTCTTGGTAGTAAAACAAAGAAATATTGAATTAGCTAATTTTACTAACTCCACTAAGGTAACTTCCTTTTTACAGCAGAGCTCAATCGTGAATACATATTTTATAAATGCAGAGGCATTATTTACCGAATTCTTAACAGAACATACACTACCCCTAGATGTAGAAGACTACATTGGTGCTTTGTTCAAATAGATGTTTCCTGATTCCAAAATTGCCAAAAATTGTGCATGCATGTGCAAGAAGAAAATCATCTAATATTGTTTTAGAAGAAGATACTCAATCACTCAAAATTGCAGAGGCCATGAAAATTGGGCCATTTGGTATTGCCACAGAGAGGAGGAGTGACTATGATGACAAAAAAGATATACTTTGTCTTTTTAAGAGACTCTGACATTGAAAAGGGCAAAATCAGTGTTCTTCTTTCATTACCAGAATTAACAGTAGAGTCCACTGGAGAAAGCATTTTGATTTTGTTTGATAATACTTTGAATAAACATAGTTTGGCAGAACTATATGGTGTTTTTAGCTGATAAAGCATCAGTAATGACGAATCCATAATGGAGTTGCATTCTATATTTTAAAAAATGTCTCTATCAGTGTACATATCAGGTTGTCCCTGTCATATGGTGCACCTTGCTGCAGGAAAGGCTGCCAATAATTTAGAACTTTTGAAGAATCATGTTAGCATTCTACCTGACGATGTACTTCTAGTGGACAGAATTGATTTGCAATGGCATCTTATTTTCTGGCTAAAAGATCCAATAACTAGAAGATATAAATTTTATCTATCGTCTTTGTCAGGTTATGAAAGAAATATTGGTTCTTTACCATTATAATGCTGACTGAGAGAGATTGTTTAGTATTGGTAATAAAAATAAAACTGAATTCAGATCCAGACCCAGAAACCCAGCACTTGGTGCTCTACTTTGAGCAAAGTATTCATAGCATAAGCTGGTAAAAAGTGTTTTGAAATGTAATATGGGAGTCTGTTGCTTTTTAAAGCTAAAAGCGCTGCATATGAAAACTTGAAGCAGTTATTGATGTTAAAAGACTAAAGGGGTAAATAAATCATTTTGTACATATGCTCATTCAGTTTGATTATGCTATATGTGGATAACTCTTTTTCTGCTCAGATTACTCTTTTTGTCCACTTGGATTATACATTTTCCTCACCAGGGGTTGGCATCTATGCATGAACATGAGGTTTTGATTGAAACAGTTTTCATGTGTGGTTGGCTAGCCTTCAGTGAGATGTGTACCAATCTGACCTCCAACATGGCCACTACTATTGTCATTTTAAAATTCTTGTTTTTTTATTATTCATTCTAATCAACAGGTTGCATTGACTTTAGGTTTTCACGAAAATACTTATTAACTTGCCTGGCTATAGGGTAGAAGTGACTGATAGCTTATGATATGGACCTGTATACTCAGTCCTACGAAAACTGCAATTTTAAACTGCTTGAATCATGTCAACCAATTTTGAACAAATTTGGCACATAGTATCCTGACATGAACAACTTTCAATTTTTAAAAAAATATAAATGATGCTAATCCACTGTCAAATATGGCAGTTATATAAAATAGTAAAATTCATTTGAATGATTTATAAAGAAAAGGCTCAACAGAATTTTTTCAAATTTCATAGAAAGCATCCTGACAGGGAATAGCTTTTGAATTTGTACAGTTTATGCAAATCTGCTGTCACATGTGCCTGTTGGTTATTAAAATTGAAAGCCTCTGGTTCTAAAAAAAATAGAATAACCTTTAAATTTGTTCCACAAAACATTTTAATAGAAATTTGTCAGATTTGATAAAATATCCAGGCATGATGCCATTTCACATTTGTACTAAAAAATACTGATCTACCATAAGATATGGCTGCCATTTCTAAGAATAGAACATCCATTAAGCAAAGTCTTCTTGGAAAAGAAATTTAAAGCATTCTGTCATGAAGAACTTTAAAATTAATACAAAAGATAAAATGATCATCATATGGCCACTCTTACTAAAAATAGAAAAATTATCAAAGTATCTTTTTTTCAAAAACCACTAATAGAACAGCTGGTATATGGACATGAAAATCTTTTAAAATTTTGTACAAATGATGTTGATTGCTGCCATATTTGGTGACTGTTTTTAAAATTAAAAACATCGGTAAACAACTTCTGCAAAACTATTGAATAGAATGCTACAAAAATTGAAACGTATTCTTGAAATGACTTCTTTTCCAAAACTATTGAATAGAATTCGACAGAAAGCATCCTGGCATGATGCCAGTAAAAATATTTCTGATTTTGCTATCAAATAAATCTACCATTACTAAAAATAGAACGGCTTGAAATGCCCTCGGCCAGACTCGCTGCACAGAATTTGACCAATCTTGTGAGAAAGCATCTCCATATGAAGACCTATCACATTTATACAATGATGCTGATTTATCATCAAATGTGGCTTACATTAAAAAAAAAAACATTAAAATGATCAACCAACAGAATTTGATCAAATTTGACAAAGAACATCTTGGCAAAGAGGGCTTTAAAATTTGTACAGATTTTATCAATCTACAAAATAAAGTAAAAATATTAACAGGACTTTATCAGCAAAAAGATATGCAGAAGAGATTTAAACCAACTTTAAAACGAAGCATACTGGTTTAGAGGTTTTTAAAGTCTGTACAAGTCATACTGATCTGCTTTCAAATAAAAAAAAAACAAGACCAACCTTGACACAGTTGTTATCATAACATCTGCAATGAACAGCATTGGAAGAAATGTCTGCAAAAAGTATGCTACTGACCCATATTTCTTGCCCAGATGCTTTTGCTTTGGACTGTTAGATGTCTGCTAGATAAGTGATGTTGGGTCTAATTGGATATCTTATATTTAATTGTAGCTAATTTAAAATATATGAATCCACAGCAACCATTTTGTAAATCTTGTTATGGCTGCTCCTTGTGGAAGTATGGTCTTGTCAGTATGGGACTTTTGATGACAATAATTCATATGATTGGTAGTTGGTCTTAAGGGAAAATGGTACCATTCTAACATTCAAGATCGCAGCCACAACAGCAATTTTAAAAAAATCCTGTTATTGCTTCACGTCTTGAATGTATGTTTGTATTAACATGATTTATTGCCAAAATACACCTTGGTGATCATCATGGAAATGCTATTATTGCTAGATTTTCTCCTGAATGGATGATTGTATTAAATTGGTTTTTTCAGTTAACACTTCTTATATTATGTTTTTAAAAAAATGTTATGAACATGGTGCCAATCTGACTTCCAACATGGCACCACTGGCAACCACGGAAAATGATGCAATTATAGATGGTCACACAGATGTGGAGTTTTCTCTGAAACCTTTCTGATGATAAATGTGTTTAAATGAAACTGGTGCTGTTCATTGGTCCTTGATGAACTTGATGTTGATTTGACCTCCAATATGACCTCAATAACATTTGTCTTGAAAATCTTATTCGCTACTCATTCTGAACACAGCTTTGCCTATTGGAACTTTACTTGAAGACAGCTTAAAAAAAGAAGTTGATCCTAAATGAATATGATGGAGATCTGACTTTTAATATGGTCATCAAGGTGGATTTATTGGAAATCTTTATATCAACATTTCCTATGAAGTAATACTTTATTGACATAAGATTATTGCTAAAGCACTTCTGACTGCCAAAATGGTCACCTTGAAAATGTTTTTATCCTTCTTGTGCATAGCTGGTCATATCATAATTTAGTGTTTACTAAAGGAGATTTTCTGATATGCAGCTAGTCTTTAATAAGTCTGTAATGGCTTGTGAATGCAATAAAGTCTGTAACAGCTTGTGCATGCAATAAAGTCAGTAATGGCTTGTGAATGCAAAAAAAGTCTGTAACAGTTTGTGAATGCAATAAAGTTTGTAATGGCTTGCAAATACAATAAAGTCTGTAACAGCTTGTTAATGCAATAAAGTCAGCAATGACTTGTGAATGCGATAAAGTCCATAATGGCTTGTGAATGCAATAAAGTCTATAATGGCTTGTGAATGCAATAACTTGTAAATTACAGGTATAGATCTAGATCAGACTTAGTATTTTTGTATATCATTGCACATAAGTTTGATTACCTACTTTACACTGTTTTTTGGTAAAAGTCATTCAATTCCAAGACATTTGTATGTGTGCACTTATGAAAATTTATGTACAGTTACCACTGGCAATAAAATTTCACATTTAGCTTTCTGATACTGATTTCAAGGTCAAATGTCATGATTCAGGTTTTTGTATATAATGTCTAGTGTGAATGGTCATTATTGTACGGGGCATTGTGTTCCAGGTGATAAATATATAAATTTCTAAATTAAACATTATATCAATTATTCTGTCTCTCTCTCAGGGGCGCCGAGTGGTCTAAAGCTCTGTCTGTTACGGATCACTGCTGTCTCACCTCTGTCTGCATGTGTTCGAGTCTAGGATTTGGCTAATGTAGATATGTGAGAAAGCTTGCCAGTAGCTTCTCATGGGTCGGTGGTTCTTTCGGGTGATTTCCCGGTTTCTTCCTCTACCATTAATACTGGCCGCCATGAATAGCCTATCGTGTGCTGAAAAATGGCATTAAGCCCAACAACAACAACTCTCTCTCTCTCTCTCTCTCTCTCTCTCTCTCTCTCTCTCTCTCTCTCTCTCTCTCTCTCTCTCTCTCACACACACACACACACACACACACACACACACACACACACACACACACACACACATTACCTATTTTTATCAGTCAAATAGTTGTATCTTGGACTTGGGAGTTTCTGTTCAGTTTAAGCTCACCTGTCCTTAAGGCCAAGTGAACTTATACTATGTGAACTGTCCACCATGTGTCATAAGTCCATTATACACTATCCATTCACAAATTAGCACTTCTCAGAAACTGTTGACCAGTTCACATGTGATTTTTTGGGTAGCATGCTGGCATCAGTTCATTTTAAATTTGTTCATTGGATGGTGATACATCATCAAATTTGGCCACTATTAAGAAAAATAGAATATTTTTTTTAATAGCTTGCTTGTATTTCAGATTTATATAAAAATGATCTGCCATCAAATAGGACCAACATTAAAAAGAAAAATAAACAGTTAGCTAAACAAGTTTACGACAGCATTTAGGCATAGACTTTCAATTTTATATAAATACTGCTAATCCACAATCAGATATGGCTGCATTCCTATAAAAAAGACAGAAAAGTTACTTTCTTTTCAAAAACCATTGGCAGAATTTTAGCAAACTTCTGGCTGCCATTGCTAAAAATAGAAAAACCTTTTAGCAGCAAAATTTGACAAATTTGACACAAAGCATCCAGGCATAAATACCTTTAAAATTTATACTAATGATGCAGATTCACAATCAAATATGGCCATTGTTCCTAAAAATAGGATAAACTTTAAATAATTTCTCTGTAGCTATTCAGCAAAATTTGACAGTATATTATGGCATTAATGGCTTTGAGATTTATGCAGATATAACATTACTATAGCTGCGAGAAGATAAATATCAAACATTGTAATAAAATAATAACTTATAAAATATTTCTTAATAGAATTTGACAAATCTGCCTTTAAATATGGCTGACATTACTAAAATGAGAACAAATGTTTTGCATGTTTATCACAAAAGATTGCTTAAAAGAAATTATCTTGATATGAAGGGCTTTTAAGTGTGTACAAGTCACGTTGATGTGCCATTAAATATGGCTGCTATTACTCAGAGGTTTGTTGTCATTTTCAAAGACTGTACTAGCAGCTACACTCACATTGTACAAGTTACATACAGTGCTAGCTCACTATATGGCAGGTTAGTTTATGGATTTGTGCAACATTCCAAGGTTAAGTAGTACTTCCAGGATTTTTCCTCTACCAAAGTTATTGTTCACTGTATATAGCCTATAAGTGTATTCTTAGTTTGTACCAGGATCATGGATGATATGGGAACTGCTCTATCACTAGGTGTGCTTACATTGTGGCAGTCATGGGATAGGTGATAGACAATAAAACTTGTCAATTAGAGATGCTTTACTATATGTAGTTAAGTGAGAACTGTAAAGTGCTACAACAAAATTCTATACTGACAAATGTTGTTAAACTATGCAAAAACCAATGCTCGTACTGTTTTTGAACTTGTAGTGGGCACGTTTTGTGCACCCAAACTGGGTCACTTTAACTTACTTTTCAGGATTTATACCCTCCCCAAAACCCACATTGTGTCAGAGGGCTCATTCCATTACCATTTCACATATTACCACCAAACTTTGACAGTCTTCCTATGGTGTCTTTGCTCAAATTATTTAGCTTAAGAATTAACATTTATGATGTATCTTAGAACAAAAAAAATTAACAATAAAATTTTGTCACAGTGACATATTTTCAAGGACTCTACTTCAGATGGTGTATGTGTCCAAGTCATAACACCTCATAACAAATTACCACCAAAAGTGCATGTCAAATGTGTATGTAAAATTAGTTTTGACACACCAGAACAGTATTATGACCTCCAGTCTGTGGTCAGCTACAATAAAAAAATCTCAACAACACAAATAACTGGCACAACGAACAAGTCTAAACTGTCTTGGGTCTATTTCTGACACAGTTCTCATAAGATATCACAAATATTGAGTTCAGCTTGTCATGTTGTCTTCTGCTAACACAATGTCCATTTAAAGTTTAGCTTGGTTAGTATTCAGATTTTAAAAATGTAGACAGCGTTAATAATTTTAAAATTGGTGCACCCTCCATATTATAATTCAATATTTCATAACCAATCTTAATGAGACTATCCTTCATGGCATAGAATGATTTACAGATTTTGATATTGGGTTTAAATTTCTGGCATACTTTATAATTTTCAGGAATAAAAGGTTGAAAAATATTGTAACTTGTTTAATATATTAGTTTCTGTTAGGACTATGTTTTGTCTCGGAAAAATATTAAAAATGAGTAGAGAGGGAAAGAACATATTATTTGTGCTTGGTATTTTTTTTATAAAGGTTTTTCTGGCGTTTGGCTTGGCAAACCTATACACTTTACAAATTCTATATTGAAGGACTCATTAACTTATGTTGGAAATAATAATTTTTCTTATATATTGTTATGATTCTATGGTCTAAACCTAAGTAATGGAAAAGAATGACATACAAGTTTTGTTGTTGTTGTTGTCGGGCTTAATGCCATGTTTTAGCATATGATAGGCTATACATGGCAGCCAGTATTAATGGTGGAGGAAGAATCCAGGAAATCACTGGAAAGAACTACCGACCCACAAGAAGCTGCTAGCAAGCTTTCTCACCTATTCACATTCACCGAATCCTAGACCCGAACCCACACAGACAGAGGCGAGATGGCAGTGATTTGTAACGGACAGCACTTTAGACCACTTGGCCACTCGGGGCCCCCACAAGTTTTGTAAACTTCAAAATGTAATTTATTTCCCTAAAACAGAAAGTGAAAAATTAAAAATAGCTTAAGCTTACAGTATTATGAAATCAGTCTAATAATTCCTTTTTTAAATGTTCTCTTACAAGTCCAAAAGTATTGAGTATTCCATATGAATTCTAGTGGTGTTCTGAATGAAGTCCAATCTTTTGAGCTGATGTACCAATGGGCTTGATGTGTCACAATAATCCAAAATGTCTTTAAATGAATTCACAGTAATTCCGACACAGTTTCTTAATCCAATGTTTTGAGAATGTTTTTAATTCAAACGGATATTAAAATAAATCTATAAATAAATCCTCACAACTGAACACAATCAAATGACTTCTCTAAGACTAATGTTTTTATGCTGGGGATAACTAATTTTCAGTAAATCATTTCTTATATGAAAAACTAATGTAATTTCAGAACCAGAACAAGGTTCAAGTAATCATTTCAGAATCACTCCAGCTGTCAACAAGGTCAAGTACTTAAGCAGCTAGCCAATCAGAAGCTAGGTCAGATTTTTTCAGATAAACTCCTGTTTAACTCATTTCATCAGCATGTTTACTTCAAAACCGAAACTTTCATGCCATTACTAAAATGACCTTGTCTTGACAAATCCACAACCACAGATAAAACTAGCATTCAGTACATCCTTTACCAAATTAACCCTATGGTATATCATCATGATAATTAACATAGATGTACATAACAAATTCCTTTAAATTACATAATTAAAAAAATATAATCTCTTTGTTAGATCTATTACACTCTTTGCTGATAAGATTATCAAAATGTTCTTAATATATATTGCTGTAAGGCCTAATTTCATCTTTACCATCAAGGAATTAGAAAAAAAAAATCATCCACTGTTTATTTTGTTTTATGAGAGAGAGCTTTATAATATAAACCATTACTTGGTAATATCCCTATGTGATCCCATCGCACAATTAGGCTTAAAAAAGTATGTTTCCTTTCTGACAACTGTCTTCTGTCTTTTTGTTGCTGACCATACCACTCCCCCTCCCAAGGTAAAAAAAACAACAAACATTTGTGCAAGTAATTGAGCAGGTTTAACCCAGTTCTTACCACTCCAGAGGCCTAGCGGTTAGAACATCGGTCTCTGATGCAGGAGGTCGCAGGTTTGAACCCCAGCCAAATCATACCATAGACTTAATTTAAAAATGGTCCTAACAGCTGCCTCACTAGATGCTCAGAATTAAGAGGTTAGTGGTGAAATTGGTTGGTCTGGTGTCAGGATAAAGTGGCTGGTTGGGGCATCCTCCTACATGTCTGAGGCATTATGCTCCAGTGCTAGACATAACTATAAACTTCCACACTGCAGTCATCTTAGTGATATGACTGAAATTTTTTGAATGCTATGTGTAAAATCCAAATCGCACACACACACACACACACACACACACTTAGCCCAGTACTTGAAGTGCTTAGTAAACTATATATATTAATCATTATAATACATATAATGTTAAAAAATATTAAAAAAAATTAAATTCCCAAAATTTATTTGTGCATCTAATTGAGCTAGTTTACCTACCCTAATTTTAAAACCAGTGCAATAGAGAACACTCATTTTTGGGGGGTCCTAAATGACTTTATTTATCTGTTGCTCTATAACAGTATATCAATACTACTTTACTAATAGGAAAATACATTGTTATGTAGTAGAACTATTTCATCCCATTGCTGATGGCTGAAGATAGTTATTTAATATCACAGAAATTAATGACTCAGCATAACTCTTTATCTCTACCTGTCATTTGCACCTGGATTTCCAATTTGATCCATCACATGACCATAGTATGTATATTCCTCTCTATTTTTTAGCTGTAGTAGCTGATGTAGCAGCTACAATGGGGAATTAGCTGGTAGAGCAAACAAACAAATGTCAAGGCTACATATTTCTTTAATGGTTTCTTTTTACTGTCTCCAAATTCCCACTTGATTCAAAAAATTTAAAGCTCAGTGTATATATTAGTCCTAGTTGACTTCACAGGAGACATACTGATATAAAATTTCTATAACTGTCTTTATTGTTTCTGGTACACAGAATCTGTGTTACCTACATTGAAGTACATCTGATATTGCACAAATGAGTTGTCCAGAAGTTGATTTGAAATTATATAAAAGATTATATCTGATCAGACTCACACTTACTTTCAACCTCTTCCTCAAAATATAAATCTTAAATAAATGAAGTTTATTGATAAGGGTTGGCAAAGATTGGCAGAATTAAAATATATATTTCTTTTAAAGCGATATACAAGTTATTCTTGCTAGTTAGAGAAACTTAATTTACTATTTTGTCTCTAATATCATCAACATTTTCAAAATCTAAAACTATTTATAAGTTCTGTAATTAATCATTTAATTAATTTGCATAAAGAAAATGCCTGTTGTTCCCCTCACTACATAGACTGTTAAACCAAATGATTAATGTCCCTAAGGCCATTGCTAAAATTAGAAAAACCTTTTAGCAGCAAAATTTGCTGTAAAGATTCTACTTGTATTGTTTCAGACTGCAGAAGAAGAATATTAATTAAATGTGGATTCTATCCAGTATGGCTATGTAATTTCATCTATGGGCTACATATTTCTTATTTTCATGTGAGACTTTACATGATAATAAAATATCTCCATTGATAACCTAATTCTTTCTTATCACTGGTTTGGTCCATTTCTAAACCACCACTCAGTGCTATGACCAGTTTGATATATTGCCATGTGGTCACCCATACATGGCAATGTAAGAAAAATAAAATGATTAAATATAGTTAATTATATTAATTATAATTCTTGTTGATCTTTTCACTGGTCTCCATTAAATCCTCATTACAGCTGAATGAACATTAGTGGCAATAATCATGTATTTGGTGTGTGTTTTAGTATAACCTTGTTTCATTCTATAGCTTATTAGAACAGGAAGATAAATTAGACCTTGAGGTTTGCTGGAAATATTTGGGGGTTTCCCTAGTGTTTCTCTAGGCCTGGCCAGGATGATTGTCACCTGATCCTACCGTGAGAGCCCATTTAATCTGTTCTTGCTTTATTAAGGTAGTCAGCTCTAAATAATATGCCAGATAATGTTCTATTTATACATACCCCATTTTTTTTTAAATAGATGAAAGACTAATGTCCTAGTAAACTGGATTGATCTTTCTTTTATTCAACCAGCTGTCACTGACACAAGATCACAGTCTGGAAATATGTTTTGTGCACATTTTAAAATGATTCCAAAACTTACTGGCCATTTCTTACCTTTGTTATTGTAAGATTTGGTATTTATATGTATCTGCACTCTTGGCCTTGTCACCTGCTCTTGGAAAGTAAGTTTATTCACAAAGGATAGTACCTGAATTTGGTAGAGAGATGGAATTGTGGCAACATAAGATTATAAAAAATACCAGCTATGCAGACGGAATATTGGAGATTTATTTAAAACAAGGTTTGCTTGTGAAATGTTGAAATTTCTACCACACCTATCTCAGAGTAATTTGTCATAACTCTCATGTTAAAATATGATTGTACAACATTTCATACAAATTCACATTAAAGTTTATGTGAAATATTCCAAGGAAGCATTTTATTGAAAATCATAAGAAAATTTCTAACTAAAACTTTTGTGAGATTCACAGAATATAACTATTTTTTTTATGTTATAATTTTATTACCTAGTGCAAAAGAAGAAAAATATTTCTTTTATTTGTTCTGAAGTGCATTTTTATTTACATTAAACTATTTGTGTGCTAAAACTATATTCATTGCACAAAAGTATGTCTTTATTTACATATCATTTTTCTGTATGCTTAAACTACTTTTACTGAACATTCATTTTCCAGCTTTTACTACACTAAAGAGCTGCAGTTATGTATCATTGATATGGATTTTACCTATCATTGTTGTGGTACAAATTATGTATCACTGATATGGATTCTATCTGTCATTGATATTAATTTTATCTATCATTGGAAGTGGTGCAGTTTATATATCATTAATAAGGATTTTATCTACTATTGATGTGATACATCTAATGTATCATTGATATGGATTTTATCTATCATTGATATGGTGAATTTTATGTAATAGTGATATGGTACATCACCATCATCATCATCATCATCATCAATCCCTTAACCCAAGAGGTACTTGTGGCACCACAATTGACTTTACAACCAATTCTTTCCATCTTACCCTGTTCTCTACTGCCCTTTGTTGTAAGACCAATGTTTTTTGTGGGGTTTTTTTTATTATTTTTTTAAAAAGAAACCATTGATCTTACACCATGTAATTGTTATCACCAATTATTTGTGATTCAACACCATATATATATATATATATATATATATATATATATATATATATATATATATATATATATATATATATATATATAGGTAAATACAAACAATTCTATCATACAGGTTAGAGAAATTAAATTCATACTCAGTTTCGAACCCAGGTCCGCAAGTAAATGGCACCTATCACCTTGCCTGCATGCACCAACCCATATACCATCACGACTAAGTATGCATCACCAAAAAATGATGGCATTGAATGGTGTTATGTATATATATATATACACACATACATACACAGGTGTTCCAGATTCCTATCAAAGAAATCAATGTATATAGAATTTTTGTATTACAAAGAATTATAAATATATACCAGACAGAACAGACAGTGCTATCCCTGGATTATGTAGTAGAATCTTGATAATAGTGGGAAGAATTTATAGTTTAATACAAACAATATTATCATACAGGTTAGAGAAATTAAATTTATCTATATATATGATCAACATGATGTACCACTGATTTTTGCAGTACAGTAGCCCCCCCTCTTATACGGCCACCCCTTCTGAACCGGGGAAAGTGGCCTTTTAAGGCAGGTGGCCTTTCCAGAGGGGGACTAAATTTTTTGTGAGAAGTATATGTACGCAGTAAGAAAGCTTCATTTTTCAAAGCATTTAATATCTTCCTTTAAAAGCAACATTAAATATTGAACGGTTCTTATGCTATAACAGTTTACTTATTTCAACTGAATATGCATTAATAGTTCTTATTCTTGGCGTAAGCGTGATATGCGAGCGGGAGTTGTCATGCACATTGCAGAACCATTCAAAAACGTCATTTGAATCTTGGTACATGCGCAATTCTCTTTCCATTTGCTCCATTTTCCCACTGCTGCTAAAAAACTTATCGGTTACAATGTTATTTTTTTGAGTCTTTTCAACATAAAATTGTTTTATTCGAGTCTTTTCTACCTAAATTTGTTTGACCAGTTCCCCCACCTCACCGGATATCATAGACTATAATAACCAATGTTTTCTGAAATAATCATCTTCGTTTACGTGATGACATGTTAATGTTTGGTAATGAGTTATTCCGATGTTGCTAACTATATGTGATTTAATTATGCAGACACATTTGTTGAGCGGACGAAATTCTTTCTTCGTAAAGAAGCAACAAGTTGTGTTGTCACATGATTTTTCGGTCTTTGCCTAGTATACTCTGTTTCTCTTTTTAGCCAATGCAGACCGTGTGATCTTGACATTACGTCCAGTTATAGTCATCAATGTGGCAACTACAAGACTGATAAAACATTTTTTTCTGCATTTAAACAAGATGCTGTATATTTTTAAAGGCAGCGATTGTCATGTGATTCATTAGTCGCAGTCTGGTACCCAATTGTTTTTAATTTTTTTTTTTACTTTTAAAATGCAAAAAGCGGCTTGGATATGTACGCCGATTTGATCTGAACAATAGCAGATCGCATCCGTTTCATTTTACAATTGTTGAGTAATAGTCATTAAGTTCAACATCTTGCAAAGGGAAGCCATAAAGGCTATCAAACCATTTTCCGCGCAGACTTTTGTCTTGTACATCAATGTTGCCACTTCTCCGATGTTACTACTATTAATAAGTGTAATCTTAACAATTATCAGCGGATAAACCAAACATCTTATGATACCACGCAGTAAGGATATACAGATTACCTTTAGGTAAGAAATAAAATTTGAGTCTTTCTCGGCTTTACGGAATAAATGTGGCTTCTCGTGAAGTGTAAAGGATATAATATTAACCTTAGTGGTACATGTTGTTCTAGATACATATTACAAAATAAAATGCGGCCGCTTGTGAGGGGTAAATTTTGTTTTTGCAAAAATATGCTGGTCGCGTTAGCCGGGTGGCCTTTCGTGAGGGGTAATTTCATCGGTGCTATCAGATTCTGGCCGTAAGGAGCGGGTGGCCACTGATGAAGGGGGCCATTCAAGAGGGGGACTACTGTATATGAAGTAGAGAGAGATACATGAAGTTGTGTAAGTCATGGTGCACAGTAGATCTGTCTTCAGTTCACATATTAAAAATGATGGAACAGAGAGTTATTTTTTTATAAGATGTTTTTTCTAATTAATTATTTTGGACCTTTTTCTTTCTTCTATTGGTGAAATATAGCACAGGACTGCTTTGGAAGTCTGACACAGAAAGATAGTAAAGACTCCAACCTCCTTTAAGTTACTGCAAAATCAAAGGGAATAAAAGTTAAAAATGGATATGCAGTGCCTATGTAATTTTGAAATGTACTAAAACAGTAGTTACTTAGAAACAACTATTTTAAAGAAAAATAATGATGAATTTTTTATTAGAAAATTCTATTGATAACAGTGGGAAAGGTGATTGAACATAAAAAATGCCCAGAATATAAACAAATTCATTGTGAAATAAAGGTAATACTTTCAGAAACTATGTAGGAGATGGATAGATCTTGGGCCATGTTATTTTCCATCTTTTTCCCCAAATCTGTACTCACTTTGTTATAATAAAAAAGCTGTTGTTATATTTTTTCTGGAACAGATATCTGTATCTTGCCATTCTCACTTATTACTTTTAGCTTTAGGACAAGGTCAGGTGACTTGAAAGTATAAATCCTTGTGTTATCAGTCAGTTATGAAGGCACTGAATCACCCATCTGTTATGCTCATCTTTGTTTCTTCTTGGTTTTAGGAGCACTTTTAACATATTATTGACTGTTTCATGCCAATTGCCTTTTCCAAGGTGGTTATCAAGCTTGAGACCCTTGTGAGAATTGATGGAATTGGAGAAACATTAAGAGTCCTCTTATAGGACATCAAACTGGTCAGACTGGTCTGCATAGTTTTACTGATGAAACCTTCTGTTTAAAATGTCATTCAAGTTTGGTTCACTTTCTACACTTAATATGATAGATGTTTTAAAATTTCCACCACTTTGATGATTTAATAAATTTCAATTTTTAAGAGATGTTCAGCAGATCTCAGTATTTGATTTATCAATGTAAAATTATGATATTGTTGAATGTTAATGACCTAGCTTGGTTTGTACAGTTTAGGGTAATTCCCATCCATTACAAACAAAAGGTAATGCATAGATTATAGAGCTATTCATTGAGGCTAATCAAAATAGAATGAGATAGATGTATAGAAAACCCTGGGAATTCACTCTTTAAATACTGGTCATTGCTTTTATTCTGACATTGGAAGGATGATGCATTGATTCAGAATTGCATACAACCGATTTGGAAGAGTAATCATGTTTTAAATAATACATTGATGAAATTATTCAGTTGGTAGCATGAAGTTCATTCAGAACTAAAACAGGAAAATACGTACGTCAAGTTTTGTGTTAACAAAATGTAGGTGGTGCAAAAATACTTGTGACAAATCTAATGCAAAATAGAGGGAAGAAATTGAATAAGTAAATTAACATTGAAATCATAGGAGCTTTTGTCGACCTTAAGGAAGTTATTGTTTGTCAGATATGGAATTGACAAATTCGTTTCCCTAATTTTAGGGGATTTTAGAAAAATCCAATTTTGCACAGTATCAGATATTTCAAATCTTAACATTCATTCCTTTATGTCATTGTGGCAATATATTTTATACTTCTTGAACTCATGGAGTGTGTGTTGGTTGGTGATCAAGTAGTAAGTACAATTTCATTAAACATTATTGTGGAAAATTCATAAGCAAGGATAAGAAAAAGCAAATTTGATATTTACTTATGTGGATTAAATATTAGGATTAAATGTTGAATATAAAAGACAAAGGAACCATCATGATTGTAAATATTTGTTAGTAATATTCAGTAATAAATGTAATAATGTGCATACGGATTGTTTTTATGGCTCGTTTAAAAGACTTCATTCCAATTTTGTTGTATTTTCTAGTTCTAGTTAATATCTACTTTAGATAAGTACATATATTTACAAATCCTTCACATGAATGCTTGCACCCAAATGTACTGTAAATGTGAAAATAGCAGCTTTACCTCACATGATCTCTCAACTTGTCCAGACATTAATGAGCTCTCTTGACTTGTCCAGACATTAATGAACTCTCTCAACTTGTGCAGATTTTAATGAGCTCTCTTGACTTTTAAAGATTAAATGAGCTGTCTTGACTTGTCCAGACATTAATGAACTTTTTTGACTTGTCCAGACATTAATGAACTTTTTTGACTTGTCCAGACATTAATGAGCTGCCCATGACCATGAATCATTAGGTATATTTAAACTAAATCAAACCAAAAATCTTTAATATCTATCAAATCTTATTTTTAAGATCAACAGCCATCGTCGTCAGATCTCTTTAATGAAAGCTGTTGTGAAAGTTTTTGATAATGGTAAAGGTAAAAGATATAAATAGAATCAATTATTAGTTAAAGGATGAATCGTTAAGACAGTCAAAAGCATATTCTGCATGTTCATTAATTTTACAAGTATGTGTACAAGGATTATCCACACAAATTGGATTGCTTTTTATATTGTTTGCTTTCAAAATGATTTTTGATTTACTGAATACAGGCAGGTGCTAGCAGCAAAGTTGCTGGGGGGGGGTATATCACACAACCCCCAGAACCTAATGACACCAATGGTGTGTGTATGTGTGTATGTATATATATATATATATATATATATATATATATATATATATATATATATATATATATATATACATTCTGCAAAGTATGAATATGAGCTCTCATGCACTTTTAAATTATTATAATATCTCTTAAAATTCTCTCAAGTGTATGTATGTATTTTCAAAAAAAACTTTGTAGAAGAAGAAACATTATACCAAAGACTAAGAAAAGAATATTTGCACAATATTGAACAGGAATAGAAGTTTTCCCACAACACAGATTGAGCAATAAGGGTTAAGAAAGTTGGATATTCATCATTTTACTTGGCCACCATATACCTTGTATAAAAATGTAAAAACAATTCATGTAAATATATCAGCCCCATACTATCATGTAAAAAGTGCAGTGTCACTCAGATGTGTACAGCTCTTAAAAGTGCAGTAGCTAATCTTTGACTTGTGATACAGGGTTTGAAGGTTTCATATAGAATTATAATTAAACACACCACTGGTAATTGAATTTGAAGGATAATAAATAAATCACTGGTTACACATCTGAAGATCTTAAAGAATTATAAATAAATAGACTTATTACTGAATTTAAATAGTGCTGCTTGCCTATTCTTTTTAATAACATTTTTTACAAATATTTCTTCTGATAGTGTGCTAACTGCAAACAGTTATTAATTTTTCTATGGGACATGTAATTTTCTACAAAATGTGAGTAAATGTCACTGGAAGTTCTTTTCATTTAAAATATTTAGATTTATGGGGTTTTTTTGTATATAATGGATAATACTGAAAGCTTCATAGAGGTCAGCCATGTAATTGATCACATTCAGGTATACTCTGCAGAGAAATGGATGTGGGTAACAGTATTGATTTTGAGACAATTATAAAATAAATCATGGTTTTACTGTTACACATTGACTTTCAACAAAAATATCTGCATTTGAAGTTCAAATAAAACACTTTATAGTTTGTTTTACATATTGTTTATCAAGCAACATCATAGAACCAGATTGGTCGGTCTTTCATGTTTCAAAAATATATGGTATTATGTTAATTCAGCACCCAATATAATGGTGATATCAGTATCACAACAGTTGGTCCAAGTGTCTGAAGAATCCAATCTGTTCAGACAAAAACAATAGTCCATCACAATAGCTGGCAAACTGTCTGAAGAATCCAGTCTGAAGAATCCAATCTGTTCAGACAAAAACAATAGCCAATCATAACAGCTGGCAAACTGTCTGAAGAATCCATCTGCTCAGACACAATCCCCAGCCAGTCACAACAGTTGGTCCAAGTGTCTGAAGAATCCAATCTGTTCAGACAAAAACAATAGCCAATCACAACAGCTGGCAAACTGTCTGAAGAATCCATCTGCTCAGACACAATCCCCAGCCAGTCACAACAGTTGGTCCAAGTGTCTGAAGAATCCAATCTGTTCAGACAAAAACAATAGCCAATCACAACAGCTGGCAAACTGTCTGAAGAATCCATCTGCTCAGACACAATCCCCAGCCAGTCACAACAGTTGGTCCAAGTGTCTGAAGAATCCAATCTGTTCAGACAAAAACAATAGCCAATCACAACAGCTGGCAAACTGTCAGAAGAATCAATCTGCTCAGACAAAAACACCATCCAGTCACAACATTTGGTCAAAGTGATTGAAGAATCCAATCTGCACAAACATCATACCAGCTAAAATAGCTACTACTTTAGTGCTTTTACGTATTACATTATCATCACAAAGGTTGCTTGGAGTAAAATTGTCAGCAAAATTTTGCTTCAAATCAGACACCAATAGATCGTAAAACACTTTATTCAAAATAAGTTTTGGTCTCCAATTTAGTTATAAACAATGTTTTGTGAAAATGATTTAGTACATCACAGACAGATGATGTTTTTCCAAACACTTCAGTTTTTTCAATAGAATGATATTTAAAACTTATGCAGGAAAGAACAAAGATGTGTAAATATGGAAAGAATTCTTTCATTATTATGAAATTCATTGTCATATACAGCTAATTTTAAAGCTCTTCTCTGGTGTATGATCTTCAGTTTTTCACTTAAGAGTTTGTGAAAACTTTATTCTGTTTTCAGTATGCCATCGTGTTTAAGACCCCTGCTTACCGTGACACAAACATAGACAAGGCTGTGAATGTGTGGATAATGCTACAGAGGAAATCGGATCAAGAAGTCAGTGATCCTAAGTCATTTACCTACTACCCACAGGCAATAGGTAATATTTTAGGTCTACTGACATTTGATTCCATACCAAGCAGTTGGAATGTTTTTCAGTGTGATTATTTGATCACTTTCGGTTTGTTAAAATTCTAATGACGTATTTGGTTCCAATGTTAATGTCATAGGATAACTGGCTCTGTGGGAAAATTGAAATTTATGTACCCTGATAAAGTGTATGCAGCAGTTGCAGCAGTTGAACTTAATTTGAATGAGACTTGATAAATTTATCAAACTCAGTGTGCTTGGGTCGAATGGGTTGACATAACCTGTATGACAGTGTGCTTGGGTCGAATGGATTGACATACCTGTATGACAATCTGTGTTAGATCATCATAGTTGGTTTACTTTGAAAGTAAAGTTTTAAATTGTAGTTTTTTAAGTATTGTATTTCAGGAAGGTCATTTGACAGTAAGTAAGATTAATTGACAATATTTTGTTCTTGAACTGTATGACTGACTCTTGTGCAGACTGTAATATGGATTGTTTACAAATGCCTATTTGATTGGAGGGGATTTTTTATCTCTACGGTAGTCTAACATAATCTTTTACCTGTTTTCTATTGATGACTACAACTTCCTAGTTGCATAGTCTATATACTTGTTGTCCATAGGACTTCGTCAATGTTGTGAAATGTGTCTCTAAGGAACATTTAGTGTTGCATGGAAAATAACAAGTATTAAGAAAAAGCTAAGGTATGAAATTTACTGTTTTAAGTGTTTGTAGACCATTCTAATTTATATTCATAAAAACAAGGCAAAGTTGGGCTTGTTCAGTCAACACTAACATGAAAATGAGAGAAGAACAAAGAAACAATGTGCAGAATGATGAAGTAGCTTACTTAAGGCCTACCAGTGCTTAAAAAAATTGTCATCATAAATTTATCTAATTTATATATTTATTTGTTCAGATTGCTTATCATATTTGTTCTTATTTGTGAATATCATGTATGTGTGGTAACTGATCATGACATTGGTATTGCTTACATTCCATTAAACTTAAACTGTTGAATTTTGATTAAATTTTCCTTTTGAGTTCATACAAATCTAAATGTGCAAAATATGTTATCTCCATTATTTTATGCAACAATTTTTATTATTATTATTATTATTATTTTTATTATTATTATTATTATTATTGTTATTATTATTATTATTATTATTATTATGTAACAAGGTAAGTTTTTGGCATAAGTTACAGAGCACATTACAATATTGGTGCCAATATTAAAATAAACAACTATAACAAAATATTATTAACAGGATTGTATTGGGGGAGGTGGCAAGTATTTTACTATGTATTTTGATCAATTTTGTCTATTAGTTCAGACAAGCAGCATGATTTATTGTAACAGCACTCTCCTTCACCTCAATGGTTATGAGGATAAATAAAACCAGAAAAGTTAGATGTTGATATTTTTTGGAAACAACTGTTTGGTCAACTAATGAAAAGGGTTGTTCCTTATTTTGAAGTTTAGTCATTCATCATGCCATGTAACAATAATTTTAGTAGATCCTTCTTTACAAACAGAAAGCTTAAGTCTTTAAGGATTGTAGCATGTATATTTTTACAATGGAACAAAAGTGCCCAACTTAGCCTTGTATTTTATTTATTACCCTGGAATCAAATAAATACAGAAGGTTGTTTGCCTCTTTGGTGTGAAAAAAATGGCTATTTAAGGCAGGTGCTTGCTTATCAGACATGGCTTGTGATGATAACTTAATGCCAGGAATTGCCAAGAGAAATAAGCTTTTTCAAGTATGATTGTATAATCGACATAACTTTTCAGGCAGGTTTTACTATATTAACTATATTCAATTTTAGTTGTCCTAGTTACAGGAGTGTCTCATTTCTGCTGTGTTAGTAGAGAATGAATTATGAGGAGTGGTGATGAAAATATATTCACCAACCAAGTTGCATGTGATTTTTACTAAGTTTTACCAGGAAATCATGAGAATGTTTGAGTTTCTGGTTGAGTTTTCACCATCAGCCATTCAAAGTTATGTTTCAAAAAAAAGTCCCTCATCATTGTCTGAAGAAGGCCACTGTTATTTAAATATAAAAATAAAAAAAGTTTAAAAAACATTTTCATCAACAAAAAAACAACCCAAAAGAACAGCTCAAGAGAATTTCACCATATATGATAGTGCATCCTTATTTTAATACCTTTTGAATGTATACAAGTAATGCTAAAATCATCCATCAAACATGGCCGTCACTCGTAGGCATCCCTGTGGCTTTTATTTTTAAGTAGCATTCCCCTTTTCCAGTTGATCTCAACCAACTTTTTTTGTGTAGTTTTATCTTAACATGAGCTTCAGACTTTTTTTAATGATCAGCAGATTTAAACACTCCATAAAAGTAACACATTTTGTTTGGTTTCAACTACTTTGTATTGGAAAGCTTCTTTGTACAAAATCCAAGATTTCTTTTGTATTCAGATAAGGATGAAATTGTAAAGAAGAGGAGGAAAACTTTGCATCGCTATAATCCAGGATCTTATGAGCCACCACTATTTAGTCCTGGTGGTGGCAGTGGTGGAGGAAGCAGCCAACAGACAAGCAGTCAGAATGGACATGTGCATAATGGTAAAATAGTAACAAGGCTTCATTATTCAGAATTAAGGTTGTACTGATAAATCTATTAATTGTGAATATTTTAGTTTAAATTAGTTTTTGTGGTTTTCAACTTTTGCAAAAGATAATGACATATTTGTTGGTACTTTAATTTGTAGTCATGGGAATGGGTCCTGTTGTTTCCACAAAAGCTTTGGTTTTTATGGGGTTTAACGTCATTTTTCAGCACATGACAGGTTTTAATGCTATACATGATAGTCAGAATTTTTGGTGAAAGAAGACCCCAGAATGAATCACTGATCCATGGGGAACTATTGGTAAGTTGAACCAAGTCTTGAACTCACATGGAAATATGTGATATGTGTGTTATGATCTGTAAAGACTGGTGTCTTTAACTTCCATGACAGGAGAATCTTCAAATTAATAGTTTGTAACAACTACAGAATCAGCAAAAATTGGAACCCAGTGAAATATAACATATTCACAATATTTGATTAACAGCTATTTTAATATTATACAATTAGTAATCAATTAAAAATTTTCATGTACTTAATATGAAAAAACAGACTTAAATACAAGCCACAAAATATATATTTGTTGCTTTATTTCACTTCCTTTTCTTACTTTGGAGGTTATAATGCAACACACAAATAATAAGAAGCCATAGACTGAATTGAAAACTCATAGACTTGTATGGTAAATATGTATCATGTAAGTTGAATTGAATGTAAGTTGAATTAAAAAATTTAAAGGATTTTGAGAGTATTGAAAATTTGTTTATTATGAGAAAGGCTGAATTTAAAAGATTAAATATATGGATCGTACAATTTTAAACATCCAGACCCCTGTAACCTCCATTGTAAGATGGTATATTAACATACATGCCAACCATTACGCCTTTGGCTTAATGATTACGCTTTTTTGACTAAATTATGCCTTATGCGTAAATGTATTTGGATTATGATTTTTTTATTTATCCCCCCTCCCCATAAAATTAATAATTTGTTTTCTCATTTTTATTAACATCCCAATAATCAGACAGAATGTATTCTAGAAAAGACAGCTTTTGTGTAACTAGGACATAGAAATAAGCCTTAGGCTTAATGATTACGCTTTTTTGACTAAATTATGCCTTATGCATAAATGTATTTGGATTACATTTTTTTTTATTTATCCCCCCTCCCCAAAAAATTAATAATTTTCTCATTTTATTAACATTCCAATAATCACACAGAATGTATTCTAGAAAAGACGGCTTCTGTGTAATTAGGACATAGAAATACACTTGTCTGTCGACTAGCGGTGACCTTCCTATGTGTTATGTTCTATTTAAAGCAGTTGCCCAATTTCCAAAAAGACAATTGTTTCTATTTATAGCAGCTATCTCGATTAGGACACAACAGACTGGATTTCTAATTTTTAATCTTTGTTAAAAATAATGTGCGGTACAGAACCATTCTGTAGGAACTTGGCAGTAAAATTTTCCTATTTATTCTAGTTGATACTTATGTTACAGCAAAAATGTTAAACAAATAATTTCACAGATGGATTAATAATTAAGCTTACAGCATCTTAACAGTTTTATCAAAAGTTTTCTATTAACGGTTGAAAATGCCAAATAGTTTGGTAAATGAATCAGTCAGATTTTATAAATTTGTCATTTCTGTTGCATTATTTAAAAACTATTATATCTTGTTATAGAAGTCTGTATAAATTGGAAAGTGTGAACTTAATTATGGCTTTTTCTATCCATTCTTTTTATACATTATATATTAAGCTATAAATTGTCATTATCATTGGCATTTTTATCTACTCTGTCATTAGTTCAGACACCTTAATTTTATAAATAGTAATATTATTAAAAGCAAAAATGATTGATATAAAGTTGTACCACCCAGTACTATTTCATATATGTCACTGTACTTTGTAGATAGCTATTTAAAGTATTTTCCACACAGATATGGATTCTTATTTAAAAGGAAGGAATTTACTTTGAACCATCAAGCTTTCTGATTGGTTCTTGTAACTTAGAGGTAATCTTGTAATCTTACCTTCAGTGACTTAGTAGCAGCTGGACTAGGAAGTATGTGCATGGCTATATATGCCAGGTTAATTCAGCAAGATCTAAAGTCTAAAGATCTAAAGGCTAATTGTTAAGAATGATATTGTGTTATTTGGATTTTTCTTCACATTATTTTCTTTCCTTGTTTTGGAATACCTAGATGCTGAAAATGTTGTCTCATTCATGCATTGTAGGTGGAACATGTTTGTTTTTTTTCTACCATGCAAAAAGTTTGTTTTTTTTAAAAAAAAAATTTGACTTGTATATTTATTGCCATATTAGAAATGAGTTGTATTCAAATCAGGAAACCTGCCATATATACTTGCTTATAAAGATGATTCCAGCTGCAAACTGCACAGACCCAAATTTGCTGTCACACAGTGCATTGGAAGATGTGGGTCTGTGAACTTGTTACAAGTAATCAGTAAAACAAACAACATAGACCCTGATCTGTGGGTATATTATGCTATGGTAGATCAAAATCATTAATATTTGCAGTTTGACTTATAAATTATTAATGTGACAATATCAACTGTACATATTTTAGGAGCTTAATAAGATTCAAAATTTAGCACTTGATGAAATTTGAAGAAAAAAAATACATTTGAATGTATTAAATTTTAGTACATGTATTTTAAAATTTATTTTGTGGTTCCTACATTATACATTGTTCAGTTGCTCCTTAATATGTTCAAAAAGATAACGTTTAACTGGTATTTATTATATTTTGCAAAATATAAATTCATAAGTTTGTATGTGGAGATTATTTTTTTGCTTGACTTATGGGTGTGATATATAATTTTATGGGATGGTCTTTTGTCTCTTGTACATCATCTGCCTTACTTCCATTTGTTGGAACAAGTTAGTTATCGCTACCCATCCTAAACTATCTGGAGGATTGCCGTGAAACTTTACATATACATTCAACCTATGGTCTTGTTGGTCCCAATTAAAAATAGCGCTGCTCAGATGTCCAGTATGAGCACCAAAGTGGCCATCAAAAAGCCTTTGGTATCACTACTCCTTATTAAATGGTCATATCAGCATGGGATTTTCACTAGAAGACTTGGCGATATCTAGTTGGTCCTAAATTAAATGGTGCCACTATGAAGTCCAAAATGGTTGTCATGGTAGACATCTTGAAAATCTTGTTATTCCTCCTGAATGGAAGGTTATATTGGCATGGGGTTTCACTCAAAGATGTCTGGTTGGTCCTAAATGAAAATAGTACTGATCTAATGTCCAATATGTCTCCCATGGAGGAACTTGTAATTTTTGTCTCACTATACATCTGTCAATAATGAAATTTTTTGACATTTTAGATGACCATCAATGATAATTTTTGTGCCTTACCGGTATAAGTATTGTGAGACATAGCTATCTCTTTTGTGAAAGTGACAGCATCATGTTTAAACATGTTTAAATTCTGTGTTACTCTTGTATGTGCAAGTTTTATGCTACTGTTTTTCTTGACAGTTTTATCTTACAGTTTTGTTTTATAGTTTTCTTTTCTGTTTTTGCATTACAAAGCATGGTTTTCAGATATTACATTATGCAGAGCCTTGGTTTTTAATTACATGAAATATTTATTTCAAATTATTTTCTGTAATGTCTTTATTAGATCTCAACAACCTTACTCACTTCTAAACATTGCCATTATAGGTACAGCAGTCTCCAGAGATTATCTAAACATTGCCATTATAGGTACAGCTGTCTCCAGAGATAATCTTCTATCTTGCATCTTTAACTACCTAGTAATGAGAATGGATGGCAGTTGAGTCATAAATTCAGACATTATTTACTTTCTTGCAGGCATTCCAACCATTGTCAATATGCCAGTTTCTGTGCCAATAGAGAAAGGTAGGTGTTAAAGTGTTATATTATTTACATTGGTAAGGTTACCATGGGTACTCTGTGGTTAGCATGCTACATACAGGACCAATACAATGTATTTGAAATCCTATTATCAGACGAGTCTAGGTCAGCATTTGTGGTACATTCTGGGCAAGGCACATTACTGCAATTGCCTTGGTACTCAATAACCCATTTGTATTTCTATGCTGTAAAGCTCCTAAAATTACCGTTTACATAGATATTGAAATCGTACATACCTAAGAGAATAGGATGTCACCGTTGATGGTTTCATAACCATTTGTCCTACAAGAAAGAGCAGTAATACTTGAGATATGGGTTTACAAGATTATCTTGTTCTGCTTTTATCAAATTGTTAAAAATGTTTAGGAGGATATTATTTGAGAGATCTCCACCAGTTAAGCCGGATTGACTCAATACAACCATAGTCTTTCATTCTTCATCTGTATCCCTTGTGAACATCACTTAAACTGCCTGGGAAACAAATTCTTTTGACCCATTTTTTTAAGGCCATAGTTTATGCTTGTGGCTTTATGGGATTTTAAAAAATCTTGAAGTAGGTGAGCAAGAGCTTCTGTTTCTATATCATGAGTCTGCATCTTCATTAAGCTAATCATTTAAAGTAGGTTATAGCAACCAAGTTTTTGTGTGACATTCTTTTCCCAGATGCACCACAAAGACATATTGTGGAAATAGGTCAAGAGGTTTTGAAACCAGAGTTCAGACACTGTCTTGAAACAGTGTTTAGAATCCAGGAAAGAGGTCATGGTAACCTAGCTTTGATGTTTGAAATTCAGAAATTCATTGTAAGTGTAAGTTTGGTAGCATTAACGGTATTAGTACCTAGAAACCAGACATGGTTGTAATCAGGTATCATTGGGTCCTAAAAAAGTAGGTCAGTGACTTAGTTTTGGTACATAATATGGCCATCCCAAATAGCATTCCAAGGTTACATTTGAAGTTATTAGGTATAAAAGTATAGAAGTTGCAGCCCAGACAGAAAAAATGGGTGCAATTTTAAAGAAATTTTAAATGTAGTAAAGTACATCAAAATTACCCAGTTGTGGCGAGCACAGACCTGCCAGCTCTCACGATTTAGGCATAAATTTCACAACTTTTGATTGCGTTTCACAGATTCACACCGCATGCAAAAAAAATCATGGATTCCTGAAATCTTAATTGGCTTAAATCAGGAAAAAAATAACATCAAGTGCTAGTCAAGATGGCAGCAGTAGTCACTGATGTCAATAACAATCCTGTATTACTTGTAGTCATCTTAGTAGATATTCAATTGTTAGTTTGCCCTGTAGTTAGCATTGTAAAATGTATCATCTATATTTAGAACAGAAGTTTTACAAATACTCGTGAAGAAAATGGGGACACTGATCTTTTTTTAAATGGCACATGTTCATACTCAGAGCAACTTTAATTTGATTTTAACAGACCCTAAATGAAGACAGCTTTTTTGAGTGTACTAATTTTTTAAATATTGTAAGATTAGTATATATCATAATTTGCTTTAGCTCATATTTTTATGTGCATGCGCCAACACCACTAATCAGTAACCATTCAACGTTTCATTTTCTGGATTAATACCATTTCATTATTAAGCTGGACTACATTTAAAATGTTTTCACCTCCAATGAAAAAGATATGTATTCTGCAAAGAGTGAAGCATAAATTGGAGTACACCAAAAATTGGCCTTGCATTCAGCCATGAAACTGCGATGTACATTATGCTTTTCACACAATATGCTGTGAATTGTGAATGCACACTGGGTCATTGTACCATTGCTTAGGCCTACGATTTACCTGTCAAACATGCACTATATATTAATATTACTATAAAGTATATGTATGATATATAAATTGTAAGCAACGATACAAGCCCCTATGGCATGTGGCAGTAGGATTTGAAAAAGCACAATTCAAGCAAAATGCATATAGATACTGGGGAAATTAAGAACACCTTCAACAGATTTCAGCTATGGAATAATTTAAGCAACCTACACAAGTCATGCAAGCTACAAATGCTGAAGCATTATTTGTGAGTATTCTTGTTGAAAATAGCCTTTCTTAGTTGGAGATCATCAGCAGTGACAGTGAAAGAGTTTTTCCTGCTGTGAGGAAAAATAAGACAAACTTTAGTGCATCCTTAGTTGCTGAAAATTTACAAAACTTTTAGTCACCAAGATTAACCAGCAGCTAAGAAGCCTGAACTGTTTTGAAAACAAGTTTAGCGTAGACCAGTTGAGGAAGTTCAAGACTGCCACCGCATCATATTATGACAAATAACATGAAGTTTGTGAATATCAGTAAATTTGGCTGCAAAAATAAATTGGTGCATGTAATCATTGTAAATAATATGCTTTAGTTTTATTTTGCGATTTTCATATAATGCAGTACTGTTTATCAAAGTGGATGGAGCAAGTGTCATGGTATCATTATTTACTGTGTTCAGAATTCACTAATTTGTGTCCCTCTTTTCACTAATTGCTAGTCTGGATGGTTGGCAGCTCTGTGAGTAGCACATTTTTCTGATGATGCACACATTTTGCTTTCTAATACATTTGATTAAGTTAGTTATAAGTTAGTGATGGAGATGAATGATATTTTGAACAATCAAAGGCATAATGATTTCATATTGGCAAGGATATGAGATAAACATACATGCCAATCATCACGCTTTTGGCATAATCATTACGCTTCTTTTTCACTAAATTACACCCTACGTGTAAACATATATGGATTACATGATTTCAGTATAACCACCTTCCAAAAAAAAAAGTAATTTTCTCGTTTTTATTAACATTCCTTTAATCCCACAGACCGTATTCTAGAAAAGACGGATTCTACTTAACTACAATAAAAGAGTATGCTTGTCCGAAAACTTACATGCACTTACCTAACAGTATTATGTTCTATTTATAGCAGCTGTCCTATTTCCAAGAAACAAGCTGGTTTCTACTTTTAAACTTTTGACCATGGATTATAGCAGACCTATGACTTAGTGACAAGATAACACTGCTTTTATAACCTTTAATCTTTGCTGACAGATTCTTTGTTTCAATACATATTTGGTACAGAACCAGTCAGAGTAGGATATTTGGCACTATAGATCAAGTCAGATTGATTCAAGTTCATACGTGTGCTAAAGCAGAAATATTTTTCAAATAATTTCACAGTTGGATTAAATAAAGACAAGAAACTAATTAAGAGATGAATACATGAATTACATAAATGCAGCATTCCATCCTAAGGCAGATTCACGCAAATTGCAGGCTATGTGGAAAGGTTCTTAATATTATTCATAATGGTAAATTTGAAGCAACACTTAAAAAAACTAAAGAAATCTTGAATTACACAACTCCAGTACTAAAGTTACTTCTATTTTACAGCAAAACTCAATTGTGGACATGAATGTTACAAATGCAGAGTGGGCCCCAAGTGGCAGAGTTGTTTAAAGCACTCTCCGTTATGGATCACTGCCATCTCACCTCTGCGTGTCTAGGATTCGGCGAATGTGGATATGTGAGAAAGCTTGCCAGTAGCTTCTTGTGGGTCGGTTCTTTCTGCAGATTTCCCGGGTTCTTCCTCCACCATTATTACTGGCCGCTATGTATAGCCTATCATGTGCTGAAAAATGGCGTGAAGCCCCAAAACAACAACAAATGCAGAGAAGTGGCATCACGCAGAAATTGCAGAATGCACCGATGACACCATCAGAGAGTGACACCAAAATGACTGTCTATAAAAAAAATTTAATTTATGTGCGGGAAGGAAGTCCATAGGGGTGACACCATGAGTTACCACTGAAAGACACCAATCCTAGTGATGCCACTGATGCAGAGGTGTTATTTACCAAATTCTTAATAGAACACGGATTACCCCTAGAGATATAAGACTGCTTTGGTCCTTTGATCAATAGGATGTTTCCTGATTCCAAAATTGCAGAATACATGCATGTGCAAGAGCAAAATCATCTGATATTGTTTGATGTTTAGCTGAAGATACTTCACTTAAAATTGCAGAAGCCATGAAAATTGGGTCCTGTAGTACTGCCATAGATGGGAATAGTATTTACGATGACAAAACATTGTACTTAGTCTGTGTGAGAGACTTTGACAACAAAAAGGGCAAAGTCAGAGTGCTCTCATTTCATTACAAGAATTAACAGTAAATTCCACTATAGAAAACATTTTTGATTTGCATGATAATGTTTTGAATAAACTGGATATAAAGTAGCAGAACTGTATGGGGTTTTCAGCTGATAATGCATCTGATAACAGGAATTTATAAAGGAGTTGCATTCTGTATTTTGAAAATTGTCTCAAAAGTGTACATGAAAGGTTGTCTGTCATTTGATGCAACTTGCTGCACGAAAGGATGCCATTAAATTAGAAGGAGAATGCCTGAATTATCAAATTGGGATTCTACCTGACAATGTACTTCATGTGGACAGAGCTGATTC
>JAEAOA010002309.1:1157500-1255000 GCA_016746295.1 Potamilus streckersoni | reverse complement strand
TATTCATGCCAGAATTTACCTATATACCAATATTCTGTGCCATATTACATCTTTGTCTGTTTTCACACACCATTTCACTCACTTGCATTACCACTGAAGCTGAACTAAAGTGCCATTTATTGGTCTAGAAAGCAATCTGTTAAAACTTTTAAACTTTATTACCACCAGTTCACAAAGGCTAAAATGTTTTTGAACATGTTATACGATATCGTGCATTGTTACTATTTCTGCACTTATATACAATATAGGTATACTTTGACATGATAAGAAATAGTAAATGCAAATTTTTCCAAAACATGACTAATTGCTTTTTTGTTATCTTTGACACTTGTCTGGCATGCATATTGACCTGATTCAATCATGTTAGATAATGTTGCGATGACCTTTGACTAATTTTAATGCAATAAAGAAATACACACGTATTTATTAAACCCCAAATCTAATTAATTTAAAGCTGAAATGTGTAATTCATGACAGAGATTAGATTAACTGATTTTTTAAAAAGATTTTTAGACTGAGCATAACATATATACTAAATTTTTATGTAATTCGGTGTTTGCTTTAAGTCTGTCAAAAAATGACAGACTTTGTTCAGAATGGAAGTCATATCCTTAAGAGGCTGTATTTGAAACACAACAAACATGCGTGAAGCGAGCAATCATCATCATATAATCAAAACCAATGAAATGATCAAAGGGCACACAAGAAACTTGAAATCCAGACCCAGAATTTACATGGAGTATGGGATTAATAAAGAATATCAGGAGACAGTCAAAAGACAAAAACATCTATGGACATGGGAAAAGAAGAAAATAGCTGAAATAAAGAAGATCAGAAAAAGTAATGACCACTCTCAGCAAGAAGGAGACTTAAAGACGATCAGAAAGAGAAGACCACTAGGGCATCAACATACTGAAGATTCGGAGAAAAGAAAAGTAAAACTGAAAAGCAAGTGCTAACAAAAAATAAATAAAATGCAACCTCCCATGTCAGAAAAGAATCTTCCTACATTCCAAACACAATACACATGCAAACAAGACAGTGTGCGTGTACGTGTGTGTCGGCGTGTATATGAATATAGCTTATATATATACTAACAGAAACATGAATAAGGGATATTTATAGCTTGCGCACATTTTAGCACAGACACCTACTTCAACCCCTCACCCCAGAAAGAAAGACCCCCAATCCACTCACATTTACCCCATAGATCTTTCATTCTGACTCTCAAAAGCCCTCTAAAGACCAACAGCTCGTTGGCCTTGAAAAGATTATGATTGGTTAGATTTCCAACTCTCGATATTTGGCACCCAAATTAAGATCTAAAAAACCCCCGAGAGCATACATAGGCCTACACGATGTGAAGAACTTTTTGGAAAATTACGTACGCAAAGTACACGAAATTGAAAAACTACAACAAGACAGGAAAATTCACAACTCAGGCATATTCGAATCGAATGTGACCACCACGTTTAGCAAAAGGATAAAAACAACCTGGTAAAAGTAATAATCTGGGCATTGATTTGAAACAAATGAATTACAAAATTGCTGACGATTGTGTACATGGTGACGACCTTCAACGAAAGAAGACTGGAAAGCAGACAACTATCACCAGAACAGGACTCAAGAGGATATCGCTGTGGTGGGGACTTTGGCGCAGTCTTCGGCGCTTTTATTTGCTTCCGATCGCATGCTCTGGTGGCATAGTAATAGCGAGTTATCGCACTAATTATTCAGCACGAAAACGCATACAAATTAACAAGTCGTACATGCTGACAGGCGAAAAACGACTATAATCCAAATAAGTAAGTAAGTTGCAATGGTGGTGTGTTATGAAGCGGTATTGTATGTAAACATCTTCTTGTGCAAGTAAAGCAGTATAACAACCCACAGGAGCAAACAAATTTGGTCTTAGTTCGCCAAAGAGGAAAGGGCCAGGCCGCGGAATCTAAACAGTGTAGGGACAAGGGTCAACCAGAATACATTTGTAAAAGGCTCATCCAAGAAGCGCAAAAATTTTGGAATCACGACCTTGCGACAATACACGTTTTAACTGAAGATCTCTCTCTCTCTCTCTCTCTCTCTCTCTCTCTCTCTCTCTCTCTCTCTCTCTCTCTCTCTCTCTCTCTCTCTCTCTCTCTCTCTCTCTCTCTCTCTCTCTCTCTCTCTCTCATAAAGACCAGCAACCACGACTTGTTCGACGTCACAGACGTCGACCCAGTTCGTAGTCTCAGCGACTTCCTCGACGACACAGCAACCAAGTTGACGACTCAGCAACCCAGTCTGTAACCTAGAATTGTGACCCAATCGATAACTCAGCGACCCTGTTGGCGGGCCCGAAAGACGAACTAGTCAGCGACTCAGCGAGTCATTTGACGACCCAGACTGCAACAAGAAGCCACGAATAAGACACTATACCGCTGGGGGAGAAATGAGTCGCATTCTGAAGCTCCAGTCCTTAGATATTCCAAATACAAAGTCATAATGTATACGTAATTATTACGTAATTATTGATCTCTAGTTCTTCATTTAGCACACTTATTTTTTTGTCCCCCCCCTTCATACTGGCAGTTTACTGTGAATCTGCATCATCATTTTAACGTGGTGATTTGCACTAAATATTAATTTTCGATATTTACTATTCCATCGAACATAAATTAAGCGATATCGAAGCTCCTGTAATTTGAAGAATGTTTGAAGAATGGAGGAGGTAAGAAACTGATGTCACTTAAATTTCTCTTATTTATTAGGTGGAAAATGGAACGGCACTAAACATTTTTTTTTATGGCGAATGTCTATTGATATTTCAGCTGCGGAAACCGTAACAATTGAAATACAGGTTATTCATGTGACATGCGATAACAAAATGACAGAAAAAGTATTTTAAAATGTTCAGACTTCTTTGATGTTTTATTATGCCAAATTTGTTGAATTCACTTACTGATGAAGACATTCTGACATAAAATAAAATATTCCAAATATTCTAATGTTTACCATTGCAAACCTGTATTAACAATAAAACTTGTACCCAT
The DNA here is from genome assembly GCA_016746295.1 of Potamilus streckersoni. Lineage (NCBI taxonomy): Eukaryota > Metazoa > Mollusca > Bivalvia > Unionida > Unionidae > Potamilus > Potamilus streckersoni. Next base: position 1,251,968 of record JAEAOA010002309.1, on the reverse strand, counting down.
CAAAAATACAGTAAATAAAGACTTTGTTATTTATTGTGGTTTCGATTCAACAAGCAACATACGTATGCATATACTTTATTACCATTTACATGTAGGCTAAAATGGGATACGCTCACTTAATTCTGATACCCCCCCATAAAAAACAAAACTGCTTATCTTGTTCAAAAATTTTATACACAGCCGTAAACAGAAATATAATGATACGCAATTTTCATTTAGTCTTATTCTTTTTTCATTGTTATATACTCTTTTTGACTGCAATCAATCACTCTCTCTCTCTAACTCTCTCTCTCACACTCACACACACACACACACACACACACACACACACACACACACACACACACACACACACACACTGCAATCATTTTGGATCTAGATTATTTTCTTATTTTAATTTTTACAAGTAATCAATATATATTTTGAAACTAGAAAGTCATTACCTAAGAAAAATATAGCTTATAGAAAACAATACCTAATAATACATTTTAGCGTCGATATTAGCTTGGTGAATTAGTTAGCTTTAAAAATAAATCAGATTCATATTATTTTCAAGAACACGATCAAGCGCAGCTATTGAATTTGTCTTTATAGTTCATCTTGCAACGTTTTAAGCACGAAAGGGGATATGTGAGAAAGCTTGCCAGTAGCTTCTCGTGGGTCGGTGGTTCTTTCCGCGGATTTCCCGGTTTCTTCCTCCACCATTAATACTGGCCGCTATGTATAGCCTATCGTGTGCTGAAAAATGGCGTTAAACCCCCACAACAAAAACAAAAACAACCTTTTAAGCACGAGAAGAAGAACGGTAATTAATATGCGAGTGAGTGGCATCGGAAAGCCTGGTACCAAAAGATTGGCCATTAAATACGTCCCATAACAACGGACGGGCCATTTAAAAGCCCTGATTACAATGGACGGGCCAGAAGATAAGTCTAATAACAAAGGACGGTCCGTTAAAAAGCCCTAATTGTAACGGACGGGTCATTAAATAAGCCTGATTACAACGGATGAACTATTATATAAGCCTGTTGACAACGGACGGTCCATTTAATAAGCCTGGTGACAACGGACGGGAAATGAGATATGACTAATTCTTAATGGCACCATCCCCACAGTGTAACATAACAACTGGGACATGAATTCTTAACGGCGTTATACCCACAGTGTAATATTAAAACTGGCACATGAATTATTAAAAACGTTATACCCATAGAGTTATATTAAATTAACACTCGAATTCTTAACGGCATTGTCTTCCACATATAATATTAAAACTGGGACACCGATTTTTAACGGTGTTATCCCTGTATTGTAATAAAAAATCAATTATTATAGGCAAAAATAATATAGTGTAAAATTACAACTGACACATGAGGTCTTAAAGGCGTTTTACCAGCGTTGTATTATTAAAACAGACACATGAATTATTCAAAGCACTATACTATAGTGTATTATTAAAACAGACACATAAATCTTCAAGGCGTTATACCAGCGTTGTATTATTAAAACAAACACACGAATTCTTCAAGGCCTTATACTGTAATGTATTATTAAAACTGACACATGAATTCTTCAAGGCGTTATAATATAGTGTATTATTAAAACTGACACATGAATTCTTCAAGGCGTTATACTATAGCGTATTAATAAAACTGACACATGAATTCTTCAAGGATTTATACCAGTGTTGTATTATTAAAACTTGCACACGAGTTCTCCAAGGCGTTATATACTGTAGTGTATTATTAAAACTGACACATGAATTCTTCAAGGCGTCATATCAGTAGTGTAAAATTAAAACTGACACTTGTGTGATGTGGCGAATTTTGAAGAAATATTTAAACTTAAGGTTGAATAAATTGTGCTCTGAAGTTGACATAGTCAAGCCGGAAAAGTCTTGAGAAAGTGCGCTGATTATTTATTATTTACTTTCCAGAACATAAAAGGGTCTACGTTTAGGCTTCGGCAGCACTGATAACACTTCGGATATCTTAACAGTACAGTGACATAAGTGCATTAGAACTATGACCGTTGATCGTATGGGTTTTAAAGGGGCGCACGTCAAATAATTCATTTTACAAAGGAAAGCTAATTGCAACCGGTTCTTAGGCTGTCAAAATTTGATAAAATACATCATAATTTCGATAGAATTTTGTGAACAGTTATTTCTAATTGGTGAGAGAAATTAAGGGCGTACACTTGGGAAACCAGAATTTAGGGACCGACTTGCTTAGAATTCTTTAGTCGAGAATCTTGCTTTGAAGAAGTCAGATCGACTCCATTGGAACAATATAATTGCGTTTCCTTCATTAACGAAGAAAGGTCATATAACTCTTAAAAAGGAAGACAGGCTATAGGTTAGGACACGGTTCGGATAAAACGTCGTTAAGGAGCAACTTTATATTGAGAGAGAGAGAGAGAGAGAGAGAGAGAGAGAGAGAGAGAGAGAGAGAGAGAGAGAGAGAGAGAGAGAGAGAGAGAGAGAGAGAGAGAGAGAGAGAGAGAGAGAGAGAGAGAGAGAGAGAGAGAGAGAACCCGATGAGTCAAGGGGAAATCCGCATCTAAAAGAGGTCGAACTAAACAGGGGTCAGAAAGAGGACCAAAACACACGCATTAGACTTGGAAACAAGACGAGAGACGTCAGACGCCAGTTGATGCTGTCAAAAGCTTAGGATTTAACTCAGAATTCACTACTCATAACACGATGTAAATAGAGCACTGCGACTAAATTCTATCAATGTGACTTAGTTGGATTGAACATGAAATTTTGGCCACGTATTAATTGAAAGTGAGATTGTGGTTACGCATTAGTTCGTTACAATTGTTTTAGTAAATTTGTTGTATTAGTTGAAAGTAATTTTTTGGTTATATACTAATTTATTAAATTTGTTTTATTTATTGGAAAGGGGCTTCGTAGTTGTTTCTTTCAATCGCTTGCGCAGCTATCTGTTAAAGTTTCATCTATCCGTCCCCACTGGGCAATAACACCGTGGGAGGTCATTCCTTAGTTAACGAACGCCAAATCAATCAAAGAGGTTTTAATGTTTTAAAATCCCTCATTTACAAAGTGGAGGCATATCGTCCGGGATATTTTGAACAGTGGATAACAGACCTGAACAGATATTGAATAGAAATACAATACCACAGAAGTGATAACTTTTTATTATTTAAATAAGGAATTACTAGTGTGAACTGAGTCAATATCTATGCATTTTTGTAATTTGTGCATGCCATTGTTGAGATTTTGTAATGTTTGTATCACATTGTAAGAAATTAATACTCCATACCTGAATTGCTGATAGTGTGGTCATTGTCTGAATGCAAGTAATTCAGAAAACAGGATTGCCCTTAGTTACTCTTGTGAGAAGAGATAACTAAGGAAGACTCGGTGGATTTATTTACACTTGTTGGTACGAGCAAGCTGAATTTTGGGGACAATCCAGAATTTTGTACTACTGCAAAAAGTTGTTAGGTTACAATTGAGTGATTTTAAGTAAATTTGTAGGTTACGACTTAACTAGGATATAATACTGGTAAATATTCTTAGGGAATCTGTTTCCTATAAGGACAGTAAAAAGGTTAGTACTAATCTAAGTAAGTTGGTTGGTGATACAGTTGAGTAGACTAGGATAGCAACTGTGTGACAGTCAAAGAGTTTAAATCTCCGGGACAGGACGAATTATGTTATGAAGAGACCCAATTAGCAGAATTTGTAGCACGGAGTCTCAAGGAACACAGAGAACAGTAGGTAGCAGAAAAAGAAAGAACCAAACAAGCCGAGGAAAAAAAGAGAAAGAGAGAATTTAACAGACCGAAAAAAGGGAAAAAGAAAGTAATGTAATTATAATTTTTAACGTAGCTTTAACAATTGTTCAGTCATATCGTTACGATGTCTGCAGTGTGGCAGTTTATAGTGATGTCTAGAACTGGGGCATCATGCCGCAGACATGTAGCATGATGTCCCAACGAGTCACATTATCCTGACACCAGGCCAACGAGTCCTACAACTAACCTCTTAATGCTGAGCGTCAAGCGAGGAAGCTGTTAGTATCATTTTTGTAAGTTTTTGGTATGACTCGGCCGGGGATCGAACCCACGACCTCCTAGGCGGACGCTCTAACCACTAGGCCACGGAGCGGTTGGAAAAAGAAAGAAATTGAGTTAGCCAGACTGCAAGCTGAAGAAAGACCCAGGGAGAGAGAACGTGCGTTGGGCATGGAAAGACTAAGGATTGAAGTGGAATCTAGGAGGGGCGAAGACTGAATTAATATTCAAGACCCAGAAGCAAAAGATCTGAGTATAGACATATAGTCCAGACAGCCATGCCGATGTTTAATGACAAGGACGAAATAATCGATAACTTTTTAACTCAGTTTGAAAAGTTAGCCTTAATACATCATATACCCAAAGACTAGTGGCTCATTAATATCTATGCATTTTTGCAAGGAGGTGCCAAGGATGAATACCATAATATGGCACCAACTGAAGTTGATGACTACGATGCTCTAAAGAAATTTGCTATTACGGCATTATGAGCTGTCAGTTGAAAGTTTCCGCAAACGTTTCCGAGTCGTCTAAGAAACCAACGGAAACACACGCAAAGTTTCATATTCGTTGCGTGTGCTCCTTGAAAAATGGATGACAGGTGCCTAGCTTACTTATGAAGGCATACGGGGAGAGATATTGAAAGAACATGTCCTCAGTACGTATCGGAAAGATCTGATAATATTTTGGGGAGAACGTGATTTCGCAACCTTAGACGATTTTTGTGTGATGGCTGAGCAATATGAGAGTGCACACTCTCGTCTGACCACATGAAGTGGCAGGGACCTAACCATCATCCCTGACTTTAGAAGAGCTAACAGTTTGACACATCTTAGGTGGAATGGTCAAAACGGTGGGAAGCCAGGCACTGATAATCCCACCCGTGATCAGGTCAACTCCAAAGGTAAGCCTCTGATAAAAAAAGATGAAGTTGTGTGCTACGGTTGCAACAAACCTGGCCATATTCTCAAGAACTGTAGGAAATATCGTCCCACGATAAATGTAGTGACACAAGGCACTGGTAAAAAGAGTAATCCAGTGGAATGAGCGAATACTGTAACAGCTACGGTAAATGGAGAGAAGGCTACTGTGCTGTATGACACCGGCTACAGTTATCCAGCTTTGATGGACGACAAATTTGTTAAACCTGCGGGGGTATCTTGTATCGATACGCCCGGAAATGTTCCGAGAAGTATAAGCAGGTAATCGTACCTCGGTTTTAGAGAGAAGTGCTTAGTTTAGCACATGAGAGTCTACTGGTAGTCACATGGGTGTGGCAAAGGAGTTCTACTGGCCAAGTGTATCTATGGATGTAAGGAGGTTTTATCTATCGTGTGACAAGTGTCAGTGGGTGGCACCTAAGTCCTCGCATCGCCCAGTGCCACTAGGAATTACCCCTCTGATTGATGAACCTTTCTCAAGGGTGGCTCTGCGTCGGAAAGTGGTAATCGTTATGTGCTAACGATTATTGATGCTGCTACCTGATACCCGGGGGCCGTTAGGTTCAAGAACATTGATTAAGTTACGATGAATGAAGCTTTGTTAGGAGTTTGGCCTAGAGTTGGTGTTCGTGACGAAATACTACCTTACCAAGGGACGCAGTTTATTAGCCAGGTGATGGAAGAAGTAAGCCGTTTAGTTTCCATTAGGCACCTGACTACTACACCGAATCACCCGCAGTGCAATGGTCTAGTAGAGCGTTTCGATGGGACGTTGAAGCAAGCTCTAAAGAAGTTGTGCGAAGATCGAACTTTGGGCTGAAATCGATACCTTCAGGCGATACTTTTCGCTTACCGTGAAGTACCCTAAGATAGTCTAGGATTTTTGCCGTTTGAGCTAGACTATGGGAGGATAGTGAGAATACCCATGGCTGTATTGAAACCGTTATGGACGGATGAGAAGGCATCAAAGGAAGTACGAACAACGTATCTGTATGATATTGATATCGGTAACAAACTGGAGAAGTTTACAACTTTGCCCGGAAGAATCTATGTGACTCACGGGGACGTCAAGCCAGGTACTATGACAAAAGGGCGAAAAAATTAAGATTGAAGTGGGTGACAAAGTGTTGGTGTTCTTATCGCTGGAGCACAACAAACTCCAAGTATCATGAAGAGGACCGATCGTTGCAAAGGAAATGAAGGGTGGACAGAGTTATCGCACCAAGGTGGGAGATAAAGAAAAGTTGTACCAATTTAACTTTCTGAAACGCTACCATGAAACGTTTATTTGGCCCAAGCTAAATTGACTAATGGCCGTTAAATAAGATGGTCGTTTTTCTTTAACAATATCAAGTTCAATTGCGTTGCATTTAAGGAAGCTCAAATGTAGGAGCAAATTGTATGCGTAGATTAGTTGATTCTGAAATGAAGAGGTCTTTTCAGGACATGTAAACAATGACTTGAACTGCAACTTCAAAATACGGAGATAAAAATCAAATGTTGTATTCTAATATAGTGGCCTATGTGATGTGGCGAATTTTGAAGAATTACGTTTAGGCTTCGGCAACATTAACCGGTCTATCTTAAGAGTACAGTGACATACGTGCATTAAAACTCAAACCATATCGATTCAAAAGTGACGCACGTCAAATAATTCATTTTTCAAAGGAAAGCTAAATTCAACAGGTTCTTAAAATGTCAAAATCTGATGAAAGACATGATAATTTGGAGAGAATTTTGTGAACAGTTATTTCCAATTGGTGAGGGAAATTAAGGGCGTACACTTGGGAAACCGGAGGTTACGGACCGACTTGCTTATAATTCTTTAGTCGAGAATTTTGCTTGGAAGAAGTAACATTGACTCTGTTGAAACAATAGCCTTGCGTTCCCCTCCTTAACGAAGAAAGGTTATATAGGAAGATAGGCTATAGGTTAGGACACGGTTGTGTGTAAAGAAACGATATTAAGGAGCAGCTTCATACTCAGAGAGAGAGAGAGAGAGAGAGAGAGAGAGAGAGAGAGAGAGAGAGAGAGAGAGAGAGAGAGAGAGAGAGAGAGAGAGAGAGAGAGAGAGAGAGAGAGAGAGAGAGAGAACCCCGATGAGTCAAGGGCAAATCCGTATCTAGGTCGGACAAAACAGGGGTCGGTAAGAGGACCAAAACACACGAATTAGACTTGGAAAAAGAGAGGAGATAAGAAAAAAATATCAGATGAGTCAAGGGGACCAAAAACACACGCATTAGACGTGGAAACAAGACGAGAGGAGACAGAAAACAGCCGATGCTGTCAAAAAGCGTAGCATTTATCTCAGAATTCACTAGTCGTAAAATGATGTAAATTGAGCACTGCAACTAAATTCTATAGATGTGATTGAACGTTAAATTTTGGTCACGTATTCATTGAAAGTAAGATTGTGGTTACTCATTAATTCATTACACTAGGCCACCTGAACGGTTGATATTTGTCGATGGTCAAAGGGAATTTGAAATGGAAGAAACAGTAGGTATATAATCCTTTTCTATTGGAATTCAACACGAAAGTAGAAATTACAAGCTTTGCCCCGCTGTCCAAAATTTAAATGGATGGCATGAACATTTTTGTCAAAACGCTTTTGAAACTGTTTTTTAATTGTTTTAAAGTTGAAAAAGATATTGAAATTTGTATTGCTTAACTTTTCATTTTATCACAAAATAGATCTGCACTGCAGGGCTGGTTGAACACTTTTAATAATCAAATATTAGTAAAAAACGAAATTGTGGTTCGTGTGTGTTCCTGTTGTAAAATGATATATTTTTAACAACTAACTGGATGAAATATAAATCGACATGTTTTCGCTTCAACTGATCGATCGCTGTTGTTTCAAACATGGAATTCATATTATAGTGGTAGTTTCTATTGTAGTCATGATAGAACAAGCTTTGTTACAATGCTGACGTTTTCTGAAAAAATAGTTTCCAATGAACAACTGCTTAAAGCACCATTGTAATATTGTTACATTAGAGAATTTTAAAAATTATAATACTACCATATATTTTGTGCAGTTTTACTTTATATTAATAATTGGTGATATAATTGTTGCTTTTATTTCTTTTCACAGAACACTTTGCCATCTAACACTAAAACTGTAGCAGAATCCAATAATTTGCAAGTTCTTTCTTATAAGTTGTTAGTTACAATGGTTTATATGTCAATAAGTTATTAATCAATTATCATGGTTTGTATTTCAATAAGTTACAAGTTGTTTGTAATAATGGATTATATTTCAATTAATAATAGGTTATTCGATATTTCAACACATTATTTGCTGTGTTATGACTGCGGTATTAAACTATGCCAAAGAAAGAAGCGAAACTAACAAGTTTAGTAAAATCAGTAAATAATTAATATCCCAAGAATAAAAAGTGAATATAATTCCTTTAGAAATATACTCGAACACAACTTCACACTCTGGTAATAGATTTCAGAATACTGACCTCAACAGGAATAATTTATTGTTTACCTAACCTCTCTTCATAAACTAGCTGTCACCTGACCTATAATTCAACCAAATGCCCATGCATTCCGTAGGTGATGGTCATTTTTAGTGGAAGATTGCATAAAATTTTAATAAGTTCGTATCCAGAACATCTATGTTGTGAACAAGGATGGACCGTGAACAGAGAGTTTAGTAAACATCCCAAAATATATGATAAAAATCAGGTCGGCATAACCCACAACATGACAAAAAAAAAACAGATATATAACATACATACATACATACATACATACATACATACATACATACATACATACATACATACATACATACATACATACATACATACATACATACATACATACATACATACATACATACATACATACATACATACATACATACATACATACATACATACATACATACATATTGAGAGAGAGAGAGAGAGAGCTAGCTATAATGATTTTTGTTTGAATTAGTTTACAAGTTAATATCCTTTAATATATCGTCTTCAAAAAGGGGGAAACGTCTTAGACCATACTATATCACAGATTCATTAGATATCAGTAATTAGTCATCGTTTTTTGATAAAATATGCTTATTTATCAAAATTCATATTTATAAATTCAATATTAAATAGTCAATTTATCCTCTTCAGACTAAGATTGATTACTATTTCTTGTCTCATACTTATAAAACCCGGTTCTTTATAGCTATATCTTTGAAACATTTTGACAAGAGGTAGGTAATTCAATCCTTAACTAACTAAATACTAATAAGTGTATAATAATGTAGACATTGCTCATGTCCAAACTACCCAACAAATCAACTTTTGTGCTGCTCTGAAACCTTAGAAATTTGTTTTATTTCGACACATTTCATTCTGTCTGGAAAATAATTCAGTTACATAAATAAACATTAAATTAACAGATTTTCTTTTGTGCTTGTGTTTCAAATATAGTGCCTCAAAGATCTGATTATAAATCAGTCAAGATCTGCAAAATGATTGGACCATTGTCAAAGGTCAGTGGATGAGTGGATGAGCCAATGAAAAGCTATGATATTTGTAATATGCATGATGGTCCTTTTCCTTCAAAACATGCATTTATGTCAGATGTATGCAGGAATATTTAGCACATGTTTGAAACCAAACATATACATCACACTACGATTTGCGTTGAATAATCTAGGTTAACCATCATGATGTGGATTTTTGAAAATGTATCGCGTTATGATTTGCATTATATAATTAACACCTTTAATTTGGTGTAGATTTTTCGAAAATTTTGTTTACACACAAAATTATTTGGATTTCATTTTAAGATCAAAGTATGTAATCTATTAACATGTTATGTAAGTATAAAACCCTTTCTAGCACATTTTCTACAATAAGTACAATTTCCTTGCAAAACTTTTATGAAAGAAAAAAAAACTGCTGAAAGGAATATAAGGATTTTTGTGCAATTGCCATGAGCTATCTCTATTCTGGATTTTGGTTTGTTTTTTTTTTAAATAGTGATGGCTCCAGCTATTTCCTTCTCTCTGATTGTAACAAAGCTGTAGAACACGTTATACGACACCGGTGTAATCATCAATATATCTGCTTATCTAGATACAGACTTTATCACACAGACGCACCATTGTTTATTTAAATTTTTTCTCTTTCGTGAATGTCCCCAATATTTTCTTTTCCCACCTTACTATCGGTATTATTAACACAGAGCATTTCCTGCACTGATGTCAGACTGGCACACAGTCATTTTCGTTTCAGGAAATAAACACCTGAAATATTTCATGCGAATAAAGCTATGTGACCAATATGAGTAAAAATACAACAATGTCCAGCACGGAAGCTGTCAACAACTAATAAGACCATTCTAGTTCCTTGACATGCAAGCATACTGATTTAAATTAACTCATACCAGTATCTAAAACATATCCTGAAATGCGATAAACGCTGACATCGAGGACAGTAATATTGCAAAAAATGCTAATGAAACGGATATAGAGGAAAAGGCAAAACGAAATTCATATTAATGCAGTGCAATCATGTCATAAAATAAAAAATATAAACATACAAATAGGAAATAATTATTAGTCATTGCCATCAATCAACTCTATATCCCGAGAGGAACCTTTCAGGATATGGGGACGAAATACTTGTTATTTCCAGTCAAAATAGGCGTATCTTTCTTTTTAAATCAAGTTTCAATAATATAAGAATGTGATTCAACTCGTTTACAAATTTCGTTTGTTATAAAAAAGAAAAGTGATATATATATATATATATATATATATATATATATATATATATATATATATATATATATATATATATGCCGTTTTCTGTTCCGTAAAGTTGTACCTGAGAGAACATGATGATAAAAATGGTGGTGAAAATTTACATTAATACAATAAAATAATGGATAAAAAGAACATAATTACGAATACAAGAAAAAAGGGAAAGTGACTAATGGGCGCTACACATTCTGAGAATTTTGAAACTTTTTCTAAAAGTCTCTGTTACACTTTTAAAAGCATACCGATAGATAAATCTACCCTTCACTTTTATAGTCATAATGTTATTGTCTGGATAGGTCTCTTTTACACTGTTTATGGCATAGCATTGCCCTATGGCAAGCCTCTCTTTCACTTGTATAGGATTAGTTTTGCCCTATGGTAAGTCTCTTGAACACTTTTATAGACATGGTATTGCCCTATGGATAAGTCTCCCATACACTTATAAAGACCATATTACTGCATGGATAAGTCTCTCATGCAAACTTTATAGGCATATCATCGCCCTATGGTAAGTCTTTCTTATACTTTTAAAGGGATAGTATTGCCCTATGGAATGTCTTTCTTACACTTTCAAAGGGATAGTATTGCCCTCCTGATCAGACTCTCTCACATTTTTATATGCATATCATTGGCCTAGGACAATCCTTTCTTACAATTTTAAAGGCTTGGTAATGCCCTATGGTAAGTCTCTCCTGCACCTTCTAAGACATATTATTGCTGTATGGATAAGTCTCTCTTACACTTTAATGGCATAGTATTGGCCTATGGTAAGCGTCTCACATTTGTATAGGCATGATACTACTGTATTGATAAATCTCTTGTACAATGTTTATATCCCTAGCATTGCCGTATGATAAGTCTCTCTTACACTCCCAAAAGAATAGTATTGCTCTAGGGATAAGCCTCTATTGCACTCTTTTGGCATAATATTACTGTATGGATAAGTCTCTCATACAATATTTATAAGCATAGTATTGCTCTATGGTATGCATCTCGTACATTTTTTGGAGGCATAGCATTGCCCTTTGGAATGGTCTCTCTTACACTCTTAAAGGCATAGTATTGCCCAATGGATAAGTCTGTTTTACACTTTTATAGGTATATTATTGCCCTATGGTAAGCCTTTCGTACACTTTTAAAGGGACATTATATCCCTAGGGATAAGTCTCCATCAAATGTTTAAAGACATAGTATTGACCTATTTATAGGTCTCCTTTACACTTTCAAAAGCGTAATATTGCTCTATGATATGTCTCTCTTACATTTTTATAGGCATAGTATTGCCCTATGGTCAGTCTCTTACACTTTTGAAGGCATAGTATTGCTCTTTAGTAAGCCTCTATTACACTTTTATTGGCATAATGTCATTGTATGGATATGTCTCTACTGCAATGATTATAGGCATATCATTGCACTATATTAAGCCACTCATACTTTTAAAAGCATATTATTGCTATATGGATAGGTCTCTCTTAAAATTTTATTGTCATAGCATTGCCCTATGGTAAGTCTCTCTTACACTTGTATAGGCATAGTAGTATCCTTTGGATAGGTCTCTCTTACACTTTTATAATCATAGGAATACCCTATGGTAAGTCTCTCTTACACTTGTATAGGCAGAGCATTGCCCTATGGTAAGTCTCTCTTACACTTGTATAGGCATAGTGGTGCCCTATGCTAAGTCTCTCTTTACACTTTTATAAGCATAGCAGAGCCCTATGGTTAGCCTCTCTTATACTTTTAAAGAAATACCATTGCCCTTTGGTAAGTATCTCTTACATTTTTAAAAGCACATCATTGCTCTATGGTAAATCTCTCTTACACTTTTAAACGCATATTTTTGCCCAAAGGTAAATTTATCTTAAACATTTAAAGGCATAGTATTACCGTATGGACAGATAAGATCATTTGCAGTATTTATTTTTTTGCAGTATGTTTTTTGAAAGATTAAATCGCAAACATTCGAACAATTTAGATGGAAAGTAATTTATCTGGGAAATTCATGCCAGTAATAGACACAAATAAGTTTCTGGTGTACGGGATCGTAAATATTATTCATCTTTAAAGGCACACAAAATTATATATGTCATTTAGCCAAGATATGTAAAGCATTAAAATGAACAACTAGAGAGTGGGTGAAAGACGAGAATTAAGACAAGGAAGAAGTTATAAGAAGTTTTCTATTAAAATGTGTCAGATATTATGTAGAAAGTTAACAAAATGGGAGAAAGAGGGGAAAAATAAATAAATAAAGAAAGAAATAAATAAATGAAAAGGAGCAAAATTGAGAGATTAAAGGTGAACAGTGCTTCATTTTAGAGCGAGTCGCTTCTGAGGCGATGGCGATCATTTGGAAAAGTAGAGGAAATTGCGTTTTGCAGCTGTTTATGGCACGTGGAAGTGCATGTTTGATTGTAACACATACAATTAAGTAAATCTTTTTGACTTTTCCGTAAATTTATGAACGGCATCGAAAATACGAATGTTTACATCATACGGAAGCGGTGTATCAAAGTAAAAGAAGGTATTTAATGTTAATTACCATATGGTGTACGTGATTGAAACAATATTTGTTCTTGGCAATAAACGCAAGAAAAAGAACTGCTCTGTACTTTCTACAGATCCCATAGACGTAGAGGTGATCCGATTATATTCCTGTAAGTAAATCTTGATTAAGTCAACTGTGATTTGTTATAAGTCAGGCCTAAAAATTCATACCGCAATAAAAGACTGGGAACATAAGTGTACCGAAAATATAATGTGCGTTTGAAGATGTTTATGGAGTCTATTTGACGTCTAAATATATAAGGTATTCTATTCTCGAATGGCAGAAGGATGAAAAGAGTTATAATAAAAGCTTATCCTAGGACGTACAAACTAGAAATTATTACGTAAATCATAGCGAGAAGCATTACTAACAACTCGTAGAATCAGACACAGATGACAAGGGCGCAAACTTCCAGTTGCTGTCTTATACAAGACTAGAAGTTTGCACTCTTGTCGTCTGAATTCAAGACTTTCCCATTTTTTTTTCGGTGTAAAGTTTCAGTAATTACTAATTTTGTTGCATTAGTCACAGTTTTGGCTGCCCGTTTTGTATCTGTTCAGTTCTCTTTTCTCGAATAAGGTGCAGTTGTCCTAAACCATGTTACCATATTCCCGAAAGAGTCATGGAAACATATGAACACAATTTCTAGTGAAATACGTTAAGATCTGACCACAAGTCTTTGGATGATTCATGGAGTGAGTTCAGTTTCTTAACTAATTTATCAATATTTAGATGCTTTCTTTAGAAACCATTGACGGGATAAACAAACCTAATAATTGCATATCGTTCATTATGGATTCTCTTTAGAAACATCTTGGGAGTCTGAAGAGATGTATACTTTAGAAGTGGATGAAAATAAATGATATGTTAAAATTATATGAATTGTTAAAGGAAATTGGATAAAAACATTTCACAACAGTTTAAGATTATTTTTTGTGCGACACGTATCAGGTTCATATTTATCATCTCATTCAGCACTATAGAAATAAAAATACCATTTCCATCAGTAGGTAGTATTTGGTAGTTTAAGCGAGAGTATAATATACTTCTTTCTACACCAATTTTTTGTATGGAAATACTTCACGCTTTAAAAGAAAAAGAAAAAAGTTATAGTGAAAGTGTCTTATAGTGCCCTTTACACCATCAGCCGGTATGGCGATAAGAAAACGCTAAAAATAAAATTGTATAGTGAGAACATATCATAATTATTCTACATCAATACTAAAATAAAAATTAAAAATGAAAAATCCTGCTAAACACATGCAAACTAAATATATTTTGATTTGAAATGTCAGATACATATCTCATTTGCTAGAGAAAAATTATAGACAATGGTTTAGTTTTTGGTTACGTATGAGGAAAGAGAAATTCAAAGTAACCAGACCAGTATATGGTGAATGTTTTGTTCGAGTTATCAAAATAACTGATGCCGACATTTTGTTTGAATAATCAGGAAAAACGCATTCGATGATAGAATTAAACGTCTAATAACTGATACTGATTGATTATGTATCTATGTTGAGACAGAAATATGTTCACAATGACATAATTGATAACCTCAAGTTCGATGACACTAGTGTCTATGAAATGGATAACATATTTAATATTCCACAGTTGAATACGAAAGTTCCTAGATGTTGCAAGGATGAATTAAATTTTGTTTCAGTTTGGAAGTTCAGTGGGTCAACGTTATAAATCGAGAAATGATAAAGATTACAATAAAGTCTTGTAAAGGAAAAAAACTATGTAATGAAAAAGAATTAAAATTAGAAATACACAAAAACTGTTTCATAAACAACAAAACGTCACCACGAGATGCATAGTCTGGGATTTTCAAGTTTTACCTTATTTTCTTGTTGAGTAGACAAGTTGGGATTTTTAAGTTTTACCTTATTTTCTTGTTCAGTATGCATGTTGGGATTTTCAAGTTTTACCTTATTTTCCTGTTGAGTATGCATGTATGCATGTTGGGATTTTCAAGTTTTACCTTATTTTCTTGTTGAGTATGCATGTTGAGATTTTCAAGTTTTACCTTATTTTCTTGTTGAGTATGCATGTTGGGATTTTCAAATTTTACCTTATTTTCTTGTTGAGTATGCATGTTGGGATTTTCAAGTTTTACCTTATTTTCATGTTGAGTATGCATGTTGGGATTTTCAAATTTTACCTTTTTTTCTTGTTGAGTATGCATGTTGGGATTTTCAAGTTTTACCTTATTTTCTTGTTGAGTATGCATGTTGGGATTTTCAAGTTTTACCTTATTTTCATGTTGAGTATGCATGTTGGGATTTTCAAGTTTTACCTTATTTTCTTGTTGAGTATGCATGTTGGGATTTTCAAGTTTTACCTTATTTTCTTGTTGAGTATGCATGTTGGGATAAATTGGGGGGGGGGAATAGAGGCATTAAGAGCAAAATCATTATTCAAGTTGTTTACAGCATAAGCCATCAAACCTGGACTTCAAAATTTTCATTGAAGTAATTAGGGGATTGTCGCCTTTTCTTTTTTGAACATTGTAAGTTTTCTATGTATATCTTCTAAAGTTTTATCTTGACTAATTTATTGGTCATCTATTCAATTAGGATCAAATAACAGGAATTGCTTGTTGCGTGACCTTTTGCTGCAGCTCATTCAATAATTACTACTACTGCCGCCATTTTGTTTTGATAATCTGGCGAAACACAATAAATGGTTTGGTCAGCAAGAGTTATTGTTCGTCATTGTTGTATATAAGTATAACAGATTTTGCTACTACTGCTGCCAGGTTTCAATTCACACCCTGAAATGATATGAAAAAATGATCGTATCATTCAAAATATTAAATGTTGTCTAATTCTTGACAGAAAGTTTTCCTAATTAGGTTGGACCAAGTCTATTTTCAGAAGTAATTAGTAAAAGCACCAACAGTTCTTTATCTTTAACCAAATGTTCAACATAATAATTCAAAAGTAGTTTAGATTCAACAAACATTGAAACAAATCCTGACTTTTACTGGAATGTCATAAGTATATATATGGTGTAAGATGTGTTCAACAACACGTAACAGAGCGAGTCGTAAGTCATGGCTAATATTTAGGATTCTTGATTCAGATTCAAAAAAGTTGAGAATCCGTTCGTTACCTTTTATTCTGGAAATGATCTCTTGGATTGACTCTGGTCTAGTCTTGCGCGTAAATTAATATCGGCAGGGATTTCTTCACTTGGTAAATGAAACAGATTGTAAAGCAATCTATTTTCGAGCATCAGCTTAGTTGTTTCCCCCTAAACCCCCTTTTTGTCGCTAATTATTTCCTCTTTCATGTTCTAATATATCATACTAAGCAATTTTATTTATATCCATTTCCGTGTTCAGTTCATTTTTAAATGTCCCCATTTATTCGTTTATTAGGTGTATCAATTTAAACCTTCATGCAAGAGTCGTATTACTAATTGCAGTTTTGAATATATCAGAGGCGATTTGCATAAACCCCAATGCATCGGTTATATTCATTTCTCAAGTATTAACCGGTTGTGGATCAACATATTCTGGTTTTAGATTGATCAACCTCAGCATATAATTTGTCGGACATGTAATTATTAAAAAAAATCTTGTTTAGTTTTTATCCTTCGTCTCCAATCTGTAAGAGATAATTGTAAAGCTGTCTTCATGGGTTTTGTTGTATTTTTCTAAGCATTCCATTTGATTTTTGTTTTCATTTTTTTCTTTTTGACTATCCCTGTCAAATAATTCCTCTTCTACAACCATGTTTTATCATTAATGCCAGGTGATATATCCTTGTCCAAGTAAGTAATTGTTATACTAAATTCTTTTATGACATTTAAATTGTTTGATTGTTTTGTTAGATTTCATTATTTAAATATCTCTGACTGTTCCAGCACTAATCGGAAAGCGTCATTGTCTTTCTTAGATCCTGTTGTTTTCCGTCTCAGTATGTAAAGCAACCCTCTCACTGTTTATCCACTGCTTAATTGGGCGTAAATATTATTTGAATTTAAATATTTCACCCAGCTTTTCTCTTACTATAAGTAATATGTGAATAACATTATACAATATGTCGATTCATTATTTGAACAAGTCATTTAAAATCCATTTATGACGCATTAATATGTTCTTATAGTGTTAATATTTTCTAGGTTCCTTCATTGCCACCCTGATTAATAGCTGTTAATTTATTTGTAACTTCTTCCTTTTGGTGTTTTGTCATATTTGAAGTTTTTATCTTTCAGGTCTTCTACATCTGGATATCAGAAAGTCTTTATGCAAAGATACAAGCAGTTACATCGGTTAATTTAACATAATTATGCAATTTGTGATACGATTATTGTTGATGTTGAAAATCAATGTTAATTGTCTTGACACAGTCACTGTTTCTGTTTTTGTTTTAATGTTGAAGGCAAGAACTCATTTGGATCTTTCAAAGAGGAGACAATTGTATTATTTACTTGACATTAAAAGCCAATGTCATGTCACGTTCATACAGTTAAATCTATCTTTGCATTGAAATAGGTAGTTTACTTTTTGATTGTCAGTTGTGTTCGTAAAATAGAATTTTGCTCAGGTAGAAAACCAGACTGTCAGCTTTCCACGGTCATACTTTGCCTGAACTGCGCTATCTATAGTAATATAGTTTTCCATTTATTTGTCTGGAATGGATTAAAACTTGTATGCTTATATTTATGTAAAGGCAAGAAATCACAAAGTCATTAAGAGAATGTTTTTTAAATAGTATAATTTACTGTACATTTATATAGTTTATCTTTTTCTTTTAATTTCCCCTCCAAATAGAATGTTTATCTTCTCTAAATTTAACTGAGTTGAAATCTCCGATATTGGACTGTCGTCATTTTTTGTTATATTTTTCCATATCGTGAATTTTTTAAAATATATTTCTTTTATATGTTTTACTTGTCAATTATTAACAAATTCGTCTATGTATTTAACACTGCTATCGTTGGATGCGAGGTTGTCAATACTGTTTTGGACTTGCAGTTAATATAAGTATTTCATCACGTCTTAATATATATATATATATATATATATATATATATATATATATATATATATATATATATATATATATATATATATATATATATATATATGTATTATTGTAAATCAATAGCTCCTTAGTAGCTTTTGCGACAATACCTAACAGTATTGTAAAATCACAAACAGATGAAGGAACAGTGATGCCTCAAACTATGCCCGCTAAACCCATCCCATCCGCACAAGTACCATTACCACTCGAAACTGTTTTCATTCACGCCTCCACTCAATCTTGTATTCAGTTTTCATTTCCGCCTCCACCCAGTTTTTGCATTCAATTTCGTATATCTTTCTTACATCTTTGTTATTGACTTTATTTGTTATTGATTCAAATTTTGAGATTTAGGATGGGGATTAGATGCCAACCTTGCATTCCATTTCATTTTTAATTTGAATCCCTTTCCCTTAATTTAAGAGGACATTTAGAAAGATAGCTTAACAATACTTCATTAGAGTTGAATGTTTACTTTCAAATAATGCTTTAATGAATGTTGCTGTAAGGAGAGATAATTCATATCAAATTTTAGTTGGGTGAATGAAAGCAGTGGAAACCTATATCCGCATAGGCAAAAAGAGAAATAATTAACTTTTGCAGAACTAGCCTCTCACAGAATTGTGTACAAAAAACTATCTTTCTATCTTATATGAACAAAAATGGTAGTGACTATAGCGCTACGTCGAGATGCATAAGTTATCCGTGTTCATTTAGAAGCACTGGTTTAGTTTACAAGCTGCAGCTCGCGTAAAGTACCTGCAATGGTGGTGGTGTTGGTGTTTATTATTTCTGTATCGCCACAATGCAAACGAGTCTTGCCAGAAAGATATCCACTTTACGGAATCACTCTTTATTATTTGAGGTGTCTGAAATGTAATACTCTTTTTTTCTTGCTATCCATTACATGTAATGAAATTATTTAATATATTAAATGTTCAGAAAGTTATTCTAAATGTCTTGTAAGTCACACCTATGTCATATAACTTCATGCTGTCAGATACAATATAGTCAGTTCCAAGTTTTATATTTCATAGCTATACAGACAAGTTGAATTTAATTATATGTTGTACTAATTTTTATAATGCAGTTAGGTATTCTTGGCGGAGAAAGAGTCGGGCATGAACTATGTTATTACGACAATACCCCATGCAGACGTTCTTATGAAAGAATTCAGTGTGGAACGAAGTCATTTCGTGTGTACGCATATGTAATGAATAACAATATCACTGTATTAAAGTGAATCATTTAGTAAATGGCTCAGTTATTGCACTTTTACATGTCACGGAGTGTCGTCGAACACTGGAGTTGTGTAACGCAGATACTGCAGTCAATAGACAAGTCTCTCTTTGAGGAACGATTTTGGTTAACACGGTGTGATATACCAAATGTTGTGGGTCATTGGGTCTGAAGTATTTGAGGGATCTTTGCTGTGGAAATATCTTGTTATCATCGTTTGTATGCCAGGAAATAAACATTAATGATATATGTTTATCCGTTTTGATGTATATCTGTGTGTTTACGTGTAGTATGGCTTCGTGTAGTTTCTTTTAGTTTCATCTGATCGGCTTTGCTGACTTTGTTTTCAAATAGTTCACATATTTACAAATATAACAAATTCATAACTAGCCATATGACTAAAATTGTTAAAGCTATGTTAGAAATGAAAACCTACACAAAACATGAATATGTCAAATTCATTTTCAAATTATGGTTATTCTTTTTTTGTTATTTAGCTTCTGTCAGGCTAATTTTGAATCAATCTAAAATTTATTTAAATTTTCTCAGACTGTCTTGCTAGTGAGTATTTCAGTTTAATTTTATTTCAGTTTCTTCCTTGCATTTTGATGTCTTGAACTTTTAGCAACTTCCAATAATGTGTTTTTTTAGATTAAGATTTAGTAGTCAAATGTCAGTTAATTCCTGTTTCCCACGAGCCCGTCTAAAACGCAATTCTTGAACTCTCGTATGTAATTTTTTCTCCGTGTCCTGAAACTTTACAAAGATAAACTTCAATGCTTGCACATGATTAAGGCAGAACAAATGCTTTTAATTTTTGACGCATACAAATGTTCTGAGTAGTTTTCACTCTGACCTAGGTAGTGAGAGTTTCTTTGTTAATTGCCCATCAAAATGGGACTGTATTTCATGACGGTTAAAGAAAAGTGACTTCTATTTAGTTTTACTTTAAAATTTATTGTGACAACTCCACTCTGGTATCAAAATCCTCCGTTATCAAGCTCAGTCTGAACAAAACGTTGCTCTACATTCATCCAAAATGTTTTTTGAGTTTGAATCAATAGTGACTGTTGTGACTAAGCACTCATCACCAGCACGTACATTCGCTTGATTTGTCAGGTGGGTATATCTTAGTTTGTGCTTTACATTTGAATTTTTTTTTTACCGAAAGGAGCAATGCATCTTATCAAAAAGTTGATTGATGCAAACCATTTTACTGCGCGTGTGCAAAATAAAGTTTTATTAAAATTTTATCGTTTTCATATCTGTGTACAAGCAGTTTAGGCTTCCATTGTAATTAATAATGTTATTTAATTAATATATTACTACATTATTTTACTAAAATCTATGATTCTCATATGTTCTATACAGATGGCTGTGAAACGTTTCTGACCTTGTATATTTTCTCATATTCATATTGTTTCATTCTTGCGATGTTAAACATACAGGAAAGCAATAGCGAAGTCTCAGTAAACGAAAATTTTAGTTTCTTGATTTTTATCAGATTTATTTCATTTGTAAGGCACACTAAATTTACCTGAACAATCCCACCTGTGTATTTGTGTTTCGTCGGTCAAGATGTCATTTACATGTGTCATCTGATCACATAATTGGTCAGATTTCGGTCATAATATCATTGTAATAACAATTTGAATGCTTAGAATATTGTGGAACACGCATTATCAAAATACTTGTTTGATGTTCCTTTCGAACCACTCTTCCAGAAAAGTATATCTCATTAAAGTGAAATGAAAGAACAAAATTTTTCAGGGCCAGTGCTAGTTGCAGGCAAAGCCACTAATGCTGTACCAACGGGAAAGAAAAGGAAAGCAAATGATGGATTACGTTTCTTATAACTT
Organism: Potamilus streckersoni; assembly: GCA_016746295.1. Taxonomy (NCBI): domain Eukaryota; kingdom Metazoa; phylum Mollusca; class Bivalvia; order Unionida; family Unionidae; genus Potamilus; species Potamilus streckersoni. Next base: position 1,230,519 of record JAEAOA010002309.1, on the reverse strand, counting down.
ATGCCAGCTGACTGATATCGTTATGGAGAATGTGCCTCATTGAAATGTCATTATGTAATAGATTCCAACCATATAAATATCCAGGGATTTATAATATAAAATACATGATTCAATTACTTTTATCGAAATGCAAATATCACGCATCACAAATGGTACAGGAAAGAACAAATTACCATAAACCAACAGGTCATGCACAATGAAAGATGATCAGATGATATTTCAAGGTAGTAGCAAAGGAAGATGCCACTGCACAATAAATAATGCTTGATACAATTCCAAGGTAATGTTCTATTGCATTACAAAATAAATAATTGGATGTCTTTGAACTCTACAAAAATTCTCAGATGTGCTTTATGTATTAATAAGGATTCCAAAATGATTACACGCCAATATGAAAATTTGTATCGCCATTCCAAATCTACAGCGATGCACATTGTTGTAATAACGAACATATTTAAAACATTTTTCTTCTTTACATACCATGTTTAACAAAAGCAAAAGTTCAGAGTAAAAATATGCGAGACTCATTTCAGCAGAATTTATTTAAAATTCGTAAGATTCCATGCATTCATGCCAGGCTACTCTTTTTTTTATTAATTGTACTCTTCAAAACTACTATTGGAAAAATACTGATTTGAAATGTTCTTCCTTCCGGGCCAGCTTTTGTATATGACGGTGCCATTGATAGAATTGTCTTTCCTACATTTAATCTAACACTTTGCTAAAACTATTTTCTTTTCTTGGCATGTGTCGAGGACTACATTAAATCTTTCAAACGAACTTTAAATCTTCGATGAACATCCTTTCATGTCTTTATTTTAATATTTTCATGGTTTATGTACAAATTGCGGATGAACAAAGCTATAGGTGTATAACAAGTTCTTTATGTCATCATAAATCACGTGCTCTATATGTAAATATAGCTGTTTTTGCTAACCATAAAAGAGAGTAAATTACCCGTAGATTCAAACTTTCAATTAAACTTTATAAATGACTAAACTCTTCGATGATTCTAAAACCGCGCTCTTTCAATCGTCAATCGAACGGTGCGAAGAGTATCGTCAAAGGTCAACGATTGCATCACATTTTACACAAGCAATTCACTTTTATTGAGATAGATATCAAGTTTACAATAAGCTAGCTCTCTATCGGTATTCGATGGTGCCATGCAATATATCACGATATAAAGGGCTTACACCTGTGTGTACATAGAAAATATGTCTTGCATGTCATGAATTTATAATATTAGATCATATCGAAATAAAGGGCTAGTCATCATAAGTAATTTAGTCATGTTAATAACACCTTGAAACCTTTGTTTGAATGTTTAAAACATTTACAAATGGAACATTTTGCTTTAAAAAATAAAGTCTTATACATTAAAACAAACCATAAATTAAAAATAAGTTGTCCTCCCATGTTTCAAGACCATCAGTCCGTATATCTGTCTTTACGTGCATAGATATAGACTGATGGATGGGTGTTTTCATTTTCTATTGCCGATTTTTTTTTACCTCAACCCTTTAGTGCTGCACTACACCACTGATACAGAAGTTATATGTTACATCAACCCACTAGTACTGCACTACACCACTGATACAGAAGTCATATGTTACATCAACCCTCTATTGCTGCACTACACCACTGATACAGAAGTCATATGTTACATCAACCCTCTAATGCTGCACTACACCACTGATACAGAAGTCATATGTTACATCAACCCTCTAGTGCTGCACTACACCACTGATACAGAAGTCATATGCTACATCAACCCACAAGTACTGTACTATACCGCTGATATAGAAGTCATTTTAAATCAGTCCACATTTTTCTAATACACGGCTGATACAAAGTTATATTTTGCCTCAATCCACTAGTACTGCACTACACCACTCATACAGAAGTCACACGTTACATCAATCCATTTATATTGCAATACACCGCTGATACAGAAGTCACATATTACATCAATCCATTTTTATTGTAATACACTGTTGATACAGAAGTTATATATTTCATCAGTCCATTAGTATTGTAATAAACCTCTGATACATATCTCAAATGCTGTCTTAATGAGTAGTAGGTGTAGGTCAAAACGAGGTCTGAATTTTCGTGTTCTCTTTCGTTATATTCATCCTATAAACGCATTTATGTATACTGGTTTTATTCTTGTTTTTGTTTATGTTTTAAATATCAATAAAATAACACAGGTGATACAATTCAAACAAATACCTGTTAGGTTAGAAAATATGTTTTCCTTCAATGATGAGTGCCGAGTAATTACACCAATTTATTTCATAGCCATCTATGATATATAGAAGCGATCTTACATTGCATGCATCACTCGGGAATGCGACATGACACACAGGGAAAATAAAGTATTTTAAAAATTCAATATTTAGGGTTATTATTCTTATATCGAACCTGATTTTATGTCTATATTCAGTCCAACAATTTCGTAATTAAAATTTAATCATCGTATCATGTTTAGTCACCAATATTACAGTCATGTGAAATAAACTATGAATAACAACCAATTTTTAATGTACATATAAATTTATTCATCCATCTTTACATATTCAACAGTTATACTGATTCATTAGACAAAAGAATCCTCTCGTTTATTATTTTTGCACAACTTTGCATTGTTAAATCTCTTGTAGTATATTGCCCCTAGTGATTATAGCATGTAGGAGACTGAAATTTTCATAGACTTTGTGTAAAGCGTTTATTTAGTACATGTAAGTTATTTCTTCCCCTGATGAAAACTTTCTGGACAATCTGTCGTCCATGTATAATGGTTTTGTCAAAATGTCCTATTAATATTAAAATTTTCTAATAATCACTGTCAAAGCTTAAGCCATTAATAATTTATAATTTAACATTCACATAAATCAAATGGCACATCATTCAAATAAAGACTTAGTAATCAAACGCAAAGCACTTTTATCATAAAAAATATTTTCTACCAAATACGGGACCAATATATTTTGTTTTTATTTCTCACTTCGATAAGGAAGCCTTTGCCAAAGACAGATAACATTTGCTAGCAAGATGAAGGAGTCTAACTGCATTTGGATGACATTGTAAAAGCTTATTGCTTTCACTAAAGAATTCTAAAATGTGAAATAATACATGGGACTTAGGATATTCCAAAATCATTATCGATTTCAAGAAGTTTTCTGGATTATTTATGAGAAATTCGTATCCTAAAGACAAATGCCGAATGTTCTATTATGGCTCTATGGTCTTTGATAAATAATATAAATGAGTGACAAGCATCACCCTTAGTAATATTCAATAAATAATTTATTTCCGTGGAATACTAAGTATAAATAAAGAAAGAATTTACGGCATTTCCAATTAATTCCAAAATAATCATAGAATTACAGACACAAGTCCTAACAATAAACGTTCTCAATGCATTTTAGTGGTAGTCCAAATTAAATCCAAAGCTGAAGTTGTTGATGTGCCAACAGTCTTTTATTTTATCACAAAACTGCGATCCAAGAAGAAACCTTATTTGAAATTTTAATATAAATTCAAGTCTCTAAATCCAAGAATGTTCTCCGAGCACTTTTGTATTTCCAACGAAGAAATAATTTGAATTATTTCAGACCAAATACAATACACAACAATACCTTGATTCTGCTCGAATGCTAAAGCACTACTGAATAATCTTCCCAGTAAAAAGATGTTTATATAGTCTTCTGCTTGACCTCAAGTCTCAATTAAAATTTTCTATAAACAATTCTTAATGGAAAATAATCTTTTGGAAACTTTCTGATGTTTACAAAATTAAATGTTTATTATGATTAGAAAGTTGTTACTAAAATTTTGATATATAACCTGAACTTTGTCTGTTGCACCAGGTAAAATGTTTGAGAATTCCAATAAACTAGACCCAGACCCCCAAAAGATGTTTACTGCTATTAATAAAGCTCCTAATATTAAACCCATATACATACAGAATATTTTATTTATATATTAGGTGTTAAAAGAGTAAAATACATCAATAATTCAGGTGAAGTAGAAAATAAACATGATTTTGGACAAGGTTAAGTCCAATATATAATGTCACATTTCAATAGTCTATAATGAAAAAAAAATGTAAACAAGGACTAGCAAACAGTTTAAATTAAATATACATAACACAAACAACTTCACTAATCATTTTGCAATATTGTGACCTTCTATAGTTGTTTGTAAACAAAATGTTCTGCAAGATCCTAAACTGAGATTCGTTTAATCTGATAACATTAATTTCATACTATCATTCATTTAAAAGCTAGCCAAGAAATATACTTCAATATAGTATTTGTATACAAGCTCCATTTCATTTCCAATACAAATCCCGATTCTTTGGTTTAACCAAAACTTCAGAACATTTCTCTTTCTTTTTTGCTATTCAATAAATATGATGTAAAGTATAAATCATCATATCATGGTTTATTATAGTCTTGAATAATCATCTTTTCATTCTCAATTATCTCTTTCTAAATTTAAGGAAATGCTCTAATTTCTAAAAACAGAATAAATGAGTTCCTTTTAATCAAAATATAATTGACATTCAATTTATAGAAAATAAAATAAAATGAACCATTACAAATAACTAATGATACCAATCTCTTATACAAACTTTGTTGGTATCCTATAATATCTTTGAATTGTATCAAAGTGGTGAAAACGAAATCTTCAAATTGCATCAATATTCAGTGTTTCAATTCTTGTCATGCTTCCAATACATCTGGGAATTCAGACTGTCATAATGCATGGGCAGGTTTATAAGAAGGACGAATGCTATCAGCAATTCTCATTATCATGGGTCATTTTAAGACCTGCAATAGACTGTAAATAAATCATCGTCAATTAAACATGAAGTCAATCTTACACGCTGATAGGCCATAAGTAAAATCATCTGCTTTATGATTGGATGACTAGCTCGAATAGGAAAGCAAAAATCCATCCCTACCCTCGAAAAAAATTAATTCCGGGGTTCCATCCTAATCAAAAAGATTTTTGATGGGAATTTTAGGCATTCACTTGGCCTAACCCCATAGATGCGGATGTTGTTTGGGGGGTTGCTAAGCCTCTGATTGACTTCGTTTACAAAGTACGAGAGTCTAATTTATCAAATGCTATGCTGATTGACCTCTATTTGTGCGAATAGTTCATAGTCCACCATGAACTGACCCAGTCGACATCTCTCAGTCATTGACGTCTTGTCACCAATGTACTGACATACATTGTTAATTAATCTAAAGTTGATCCGTGTCATTGCAACGGGATTCAGAAAGAACTTTTGCCAAATAACAAGGTTTACAAACTGATAATACTTATTGGCTTTTAGTGTCCATTACGGTCAAAATTTTAACGTATATACTAAAAAATGCTATCTGGGTATTTACGCAAAAGATTTGTAAGAAAATCAATATTTTGAAAACGAAAAATCTTCCATGTTTTTGGTTTAGTGAAATTCAGTCGGTGCGTTTATTTGATCGTCATCACATTCATTGGTTTTTATATATAGAGATCAACCTTTTAGAGATTGATATTTTAACCACATTTTTAAAAGCAATTGATTCTATCAGATGTTGTGTTCAAAGTTAATCAAAAGAGTTTTAGTGAATTTGAGAGAATAATTAGGAAAGACGTAGATATTCGTTTATTAATAACTTTCTTGAGTAGAAAATGATCTTTTGCTGGCATCGACGTGAACTTAAAAACACAGGAGGCACGATAAGATGAAAACAACAAATCTGCAGCATTTGAATGACAACATATCTCCATGTGCTAACCTAATATTTTCACCGAACAGCAAGAAGAGGAGGTGAAGGCGGCGTATATTCAAACAACAATAGACCTTGTGCTTGTTTTATGTCGTCCTTGACCTAGCAACAAGAGGAGATAGGGTGGAATATGTTTAAATAATCTTACAGAAGCGTAGACAATTCTTCGAAGATCGTATATACCATTCTGAGGTTCGAACACTAACAAACTTGATCTTAGAGATGTTATTAAACATTGTGTGCACCTGTACGCATACACTTTTACGAACTCAGTCATTGACATCTATGATGACGTTACGTGACGTGACCTTTGGAATCTCATGGAAGGACGAAAACTGACCATAGTGCCTTACAAATGATGGATTTAATTCCATCGTTGGCATGAAAAACGTACTTCGCATTTATCTCCCAATCCTCATATGACTGAGATGCCCCAGTTATAATAATTCGTTGATGGATCTCAGCGATTTGTCACAAACGGAAAAATCGTAACAGTGCAGTCAAGTATTTCAGTGACTTGAACTTTTTCACCAGAAAGCTTTAGACGAAACAACTCGACCGTCTCTAAAAGATTTTAAGACCCTGATAAAATGTCCATCACCACCACCCCACCCCCAGTGACGAAGACAGATGCTAGAGGAGGAAGACGTACAAAAAGTCTTTCAAACACAGGCAGAAATTCCCATCCCTAGTACGATTGCAGCGTATTTGTTGACTTACTCCCCTATAACTCAAAGAGAAGAAAACAAAGTTTGGGTTTAAAAGATAATCTTCACTCCTTCCTCGACAGATTTGTAAAAGAAAGAATGGAAAACAGACATGAAAAAAGCAAGACAAAAGACATCCAATTATCAACACCACTACCACCACTACCTTCGAATTCTGGCACGTCGGGCACGTAAAGCCGTTTTCAAACGACCACCTTACTCCAGCCAGATTAGCATCAGTGAACAGTTGGTAACTAACAAAATAGTCCTGATGGAGAATTTGTTAGGCAGCATATACTACGAATCATCTCATCCTATCCCGAGGGATACTGAGGAATTCAGAAATTGTATCGTGAGGCCAAAACCAGACTCAAAAGTGTATGTTTAGCTCAAGTGCAACGATGGTTACAAGAACAAGACAAGTATACCTTACACAAACCCATTTAACGAAACTTTTCCAGAAGGCGCACCCATGTGGAGGGCATCAATCATCAACGCAAGCCGATTTAGCCGATGTCTCTCATTCAGTTGCAAACAATCGTGGCTACGTATATTTGTTCGGTGTCTTTGCAAATTTGCCTGGGCCGTTCCATTGACTTCCAAATCAAACAGTGAGTTAGTTCATTGCGAGTCCTGAAACTGGTGTTGTTGAAATAAAATGGTCGTCACCCTCTTCGATGGCACCTAATTTCTTAACCAAGCTTTCGGAAAAGATTTAGAGAAACGAGACATTCATTTTTTTTACCACCAAAAATCCGGACACTAAGCCAGAATTGTGAAACGTTTTCAACGCACCTTAAAAGAACGCATGTGGAAATATTTTAGGCATCAACACAATCTCAATGACATTGATAACTTATCCCACCTGGTCAATGCGTACAACTAATCTTACTAAGAAGTGACTCCCGACAACGAAGTGACGTCTTTGACCTTCAATTTGGTACTTACCTGACTTTGGCTGTCCTCAAGAAAGGTAGAGTGTTGACAACGGGAGATATGGTACGCATTGGCAAAAGCAAACGCACTTTCTACAAAAGTTACTTACCCATCTGGACCAAAGAACTATTTAGTGTCACTGAACGAACGCTGTCTATAAACTGGAAGATATGAACGGAGAAGTGCTAAAAGGAATGTTTTACCTGCCAAAGTTACAACGAGTGACAAAATATAAGATTAAGTGTACGACATCAAAAGCATTCTCAATCAAACAACCCGAAAAGTAAAAAACAAACTAAGATGGAGGTATACATATAATAATAATTAAATCCTATGTAAATTGGGATAAACCTTACTCTACTTCAAGAATCCTTTCACACCTGATCGAAACAACATTTCTTTGTGTTACTATACAATGTCCGTCTGACATACCAGGATAAATAGAGAAGCGCGTTACAAAAACGGAACCTCTCTTTAAATAAGCATATTATATAAGGTCACAGCTAATTGGCCGAATTTTTGGCGCACACTTTATCTAATTGGAAAACAATAATGGGCTAGGAAAGGATTGAAATACAGACATAAACCAGCCAATCAGAATTGAAATAATTAAGGCTTACAAAAGAAACAATGATAATAAACAAATAACAGTAATATAACAAAGTAATCTAGCCACAATCTATAACACTAAAAAAAATCAAGTAATATTACTACTACTATACAAAATTTACAATAACCATAACAATAAACTTAGGATAAATTAATAACTTCAATATAAAGAATGTGATTAGGAAATATTTATTAGTAGTTGTAAAAAGTATAGTATTTAATTATTTAAAAGTATTCAACGGACAATATGACAATTTACTTGGACATGAATCACCAGAAGAACATAAACCTGGAAGAAATGCAGGAGGGCATCTTTAACAGGAACATACTTCGAAGAATTTCTACAGCAAGCAGGAGAGGAACCGGCAGAGAAGCAACACTTTATGCGGCAGCCCATGTGAAAGTTATATGACTTTCATAACCTCAACAAAGGCAGAGTCAACTGCCAGTATGAAAAGAATTACAACTTACATTTGCCAGTAATAAAAGATATTATTGTACGGTGGTTGCCTAAATCTCAAACATTGCCATTATGAAAAGATATTATATCCAATAGTTGCCGAAACCTCAAAACAAGGGACAGTTTAGGAAGCTTTACCTGCTGTCCCAAAAGCCCTTCATCCCACACTCACATACAAAAAACACCTGAAAAGTTGTTAGCATCGCTTCAAAGATAAGGGACAGTCCAGGAATAACCTCATTCCCCCTGCTGTCCTATAATCCCCTCTCCGGACACGATTAAGCGTAGTAGTGGGACAGTGCGGGGCCGGGCGGCCAACTGTCAAGCAAAATATACCATAACTCAGTCTTCACTTTGGCATTGAAGATCTTTTGAACAAACATGATCCTTTAGAAAGGCGGTCAAACTTAAAAAACCAAGACAAATTATGCAGTGGTAAAAAAAACACAATGGGTGACATCCACCCAAGAAATTGAAGGAAATTTTAGGCCCTTATAAGTACGCCAAGTACACAAAATTCAAAAATCACATCTCAGAGGCATTCGACAAATTGCAAAGGTGGCTAACACAATATTGGCATAAGGACTCCCGTAGGAAAAACTGGATATAATGTGACCAGATTTCATAAAGTTCCAGAAGGCTCAGCGTTCCTTTCCTTTGTCCATCGTTGTTCTTCGCCGCCTGTCTTTTTTCTTCTTTTTTGTTCTTCCCCGGCGGCTCCGGGGGCGCGTTCTTCCTCTTCAAAGTTCCAGAAGGCCCAGCTCGGGGCCAAGCGCCCTCTTAAAGGGACATACGCCCAGCCCAGGGCCACAAACAGTCGCACGAATGCCGATCAGGCAATAAGCGACTATAATTCAAAGTCAATCAGTCTGACTATTCATTCCATTCCATTCAGGGTAGAGATGTCGAGCAGAGAGCATCGTGCTTGCTTGATAGAGACAAGGATGGAGGCCGAAAGCAGGAAACACGTGCACCCATGTGCTTGCAAAGATTAACAGTGGAGAGTGAGACAGCATGACGAGGACAGCGTGCTGCAGATTAAGCAGATCAACCCACCTTATCTACGAGCGGTTATTTTCTACAAGAGCATTATCAACGAGTGGTTATTTTCTAGCAACAGAGAATTTAACTCAAAAGAGGCAAGTACTATGCGACCAATTTTCGGACAGGAATACCACCAGTCTGAACAAGTGAAGCCACTTTGACTGGCGTCGTACGGTTACAAAGGTGGCGACCTCCAGGATATCTAAGCGGAAAACTATTCAAGTGATAATTGGCCAGCTTCAAATAAGGGACAGCAAGAATTCCTGTGGTTGTACGGGACACGTCATTCCATGAGAAGCTATGAGAATAGGCATTGTGTATTGAAAACCTCTTTTGATAATAGCTTTTTTTTTGTAACCTGATTTGATCCTTTGATTACCGCGATCAAAATTACATACTGGTTTTAACAATGCGTGATACAAAATATATGAGTCATTTTAACTTAGCTTTTGACTGATATTATTTTGAAAATAGAAGTACACTTTGCACACAAAATTATTTATACGAATGATTCGTATAATGGTATTTATTGACTTATTTGATTGGATAATTGAACGGGTGACTTAGACATTATTGGTATTGTAATTATTGTCAATTAGAATTAACTGGAATAAATTTGATTAATCAAAGTACAAACTGGCTTTTCAATTACTATATTGCACTTGCGCCTTCTGCCGGGCCTTCCCTCTCTTTACAACTCTCTGACATTTGTTCCTATGACGGAATGAGGAACTGTTTCCACCCGTCTAAATTATCAGGTGAACCGACGTGCGTGTAATCACGCAACCAGGGTGGCTCTATAAATTGAGTGGTTCCCTATACGCATCTGGACAGCAGATATAGACTGTCCACATGAATGTGTGTTGGGTCTATTCCCACCACTAATGATAGGCGTACATTCGGGTCGTTTTGGATTTATTTGTCCCACGACCTGATGGGGCTAAATTAAACAGCACTCTTAGAGTACACAAATACTTGGGGGATGTGGACCTCCTTCCTTTCCCCATGAATAATTTAACAACCTGCTGTGCAAGCAAAAATCAGTCGCACCTGCCCTTTTAGGGCGAGAAAGTCTCTAATTCAATTACACATACATACATCGTTTACTAATTAACTTCAAGGAAGTTTAGCAAAATCAGCAAATTGTTGGAACTCTAAATGCACCTGGTGTATGCCAGGCGACTCCTGGATGAGATGGTTATGGAGGCTACTGCATAAAGTACCAAACTTGAGGAAGATAAGAAAGAAAGAAGAGAAGAAGGAAAAGAAAAGACAGATCTTCTTGCCTTAACTCATACTTAGGTAAACGTGTGAGGTCAAGAAGCATATAGTGAGGACACCATCACCTCCACAACAACGTCAGCCACAGCCACAACCACTAACACCAGTACCAGGTGCAGCTGGGACGAAGAGTTGGAGTGACAGTGGCAAGAGCTGGAGCCCCAGAGACCCCATCATCTCCGGGTCTATCATAGAAAAAGATAAAGGGAACAAGTATTCCCTATCCCTCAAAGTGAAAAGTGGGATAGTGAGGCCACTCATCGACCATCTGTGCTCCCAACCATATGCATTAATTGGAAAATGACTGAAGTCGGCGATGCGTGTGTGGTGCCAGGCCTGGGAGATGTCACCATCTACCAGATACATTTGGAGTTTTTTTTAAAAAAAACAACCTTTTACAGGGCTAACCAGATTTCTAAAAAAAGAGAGACTGATCAAGTTCACATTCATATAATTGTGCGTGTTTTTTTTCTGTGTGTTTGTGTGCGCGAGTACGTTTGTATGTGTTTGTTTGTATGTGTGCGCGTACGTTTGTGTGTATGTGTGCCTGCGTACGTTTGTGTATATGTGCGCGCGCGTACTTTTGTGTGTCTCTTTTCTCCATCAACAAACCCCTTGTCCCTACACTCATGAGTGCTTGTTTTGTATGAATATAGAGTAATCTAACTATAAATAGCAAGTCCTTTACTGATGTGATTTAAGATGATGGTTTGTGTTTTATATAAAAACTTTCCATCTCAACTATGTATTGATAGAAATTATAGTGAGTTTTATTATTTTTATTAAGTTCTTCTGTATAAAAAAAATTATTGTAGGTTAGCCGTTTTATTAATGTAGATTGTTTGGTATGTGATATGAGTAGTTGGTGTGGAGGAGGATGTTTTGTTTCGCGTCTGTGTTTGAGGTATATTAAATAAAGCGTTCGTCAACCGTGCCATCTAACATTGAATAGCAAAACATGGCAAGCAATCACGTGAACAAAATGCAGAAGTTGCAAGATGTGGTGGATGATATAGGGATGGTGGCGGAAATGTTGATTAGGTTGGAAGATGGATGATATAGTCCTCACTGAGTTAATACGGAGGTAAATAATTTAATATCGACTAAAGAGAGACTTAATGAGCCTATAAAAAAAGGAAAAGGTAAAGAAGGAGGACAAAGAGGAACAGGAACAAATGAGGACCTACAATGCTATGGTTGAAAAGCAAGAGAATGGTAAAAGAAAACAAGAAAAGAAGGAGGAGGAGAAAGAGAATGGGAAGAAGAAGAAGAAGACAAAAATGTGATGGAGAAGATGGTGGAGAAGAAAATGGAGATTAATTTAAAAAAGTTAAACGGCTCTTTTCATGGCCACTCCATTGCTTAAAATGTATATATATATATATATATATATATATATATATATATATATATATATATATATATATATATATATATATATATATATATGTATATATATATATATATATATATATATATATATATATATATATATATATATATATATATATATATATATATATATATATATATATATATCCTCTCTTGCTTCAACATGTTTTAGTCGACTCTCTGTGTGATAGATTTATGATCATAAATCTTTGTATGTCTATGTATCTAACCCTGTCTCTAACAAGTCCCTGTGTCTATCTTTCTATTTGTCCCTGGAGTAGGGCGTATTCAGATCAGCCCCTTGCCACACTGTTCCACCCGATTGCGATTAGACACTTGCAACATTGTTGCCAGTGTCCATTACCGTGACGTCACCCCTGTTCAATTCCTATTGTTCGTATACAGATCCATTACATTCCCTGTGTTCAATTTCCCTTGTACGTATATTGGAACAGCCATTTGTCCGTATATTTCTTTTCCGTATAAATCTTGTCTGTATACATCCTCTGTGTGTGTGTGTGTGTGTGTGTGTGTGTGAGAGAGAGAGAGAGAGAGAGAGAGAGAGAGTGAGTGTGTGTCGTAATGTTAATTTACAATGTCCGTATATCGCCCCCTTCACTACTCACACTTTTAGACTGAAAATGCTACATACAACACTTTAATGATCTATTAGGCTGGTTCAGAAATCCGCCACAGAACACCTTTAAAGAATAATATCCCTCCGCCAGTTTTCAACCTATAAAGATGAAATGAACCATTTTTGAAAGCTAAGGAGTGTCCTTCTCATATACAAGGCCACGGTCAATTGCAACGTAATAATGGACCTATACATAAGAACTGGTTTGAAAAGATATGTATTTTCTGACGCCATTTTTTTTGACACAAGCACTGCTTTTCTGTTAGTTAAAGTATACAGTTGTACAGAACAGGACATCGCATGGCTAATAGTAAAGTAATGCCAGATTAAGGAAACAATAAAAAATTGAAAAAAATAATGATATTTTTAATATTTTAAAAATAATATTTTAATATCATGATATAAATATTATTTTATTAAGTTATTATGACAAAATATAACAATGAAAATAAACGAGTTAATTCATGGGTTTTTATATCAAATGTCTAAAGCATTGTCAAAGAAGCCCCTATTGAAACTAATTTTATTGATAAAATATGGCAAAAGGGTTAGTCACAGACTTTCTCAACTACGGACAGCTCCTGTTAGAGCGTCCGTCTTGGATGCGGAAGGTCGCGGGTTCCAACTCCAGCAGTGTCATATCAAAGACTTTTAAAAAAAATGGTAGTTACAGTTGTCTCGCTTTGCGCTCAGCAACAAGAGGTTAGTATTAGGACTGGTCGACCTGGTGTCAGGATAATGTGACAGGGTGGGACATCACGTTACATGTTTGAAGCATGATGCCCCAGTGCAAAAAATCACTATAAACTGTCACACTACAGACATCTTAGCGATATGACTGACAATTTTTTAAAGCTACGTCAAAACTCTAAAACACACACACACACACACACACACACACACACACACAATCAACTTCGTATCGGTCTCTCTTTTACAAATTTAAAACGCCGATTATATGGTATGTCAATTAATTATGGTCAAAAAATCAAAATAATGTTAAGTCGAGTCTTTTCAATCCGATCATCATCTTTTCGTATTCTTGTTTCGCATTTTATTGAAATGCGTATGGTTCATATTCTTCAAACAGATTGTGCGGGGGTTTATCCACGAAAGGACTGGTTTAATGTCGTTCTTATGAGCAGTAAACTGTATCGGCAACTGGAGGTGTAGACTGGTTGCCGACTTACTATAAGTACCGGAAGTACATTTGGTAAACAGACGCATCATCTGGGATAGAAACAATGTTAACACTCCTACATTTGTTTAACAAGCACAATTCCATGTGTTTTCGTCTCTGTTTTGTGGTTTAGAATACCTCTGCAACAGACTCAGTCTCCTTGGACTCATTAGAAGCTAAATAAGCGGGGATATCGCCAAGTCATCGGTCGAAAGCACTAAGGCAGTTAGTGATATGGAACGAACACTGCTTGTTATCAAGAAAATATGTTCTTATCCTCTCCCTAATGAGATGGAAATCTAATTAAAGTAGGAAAGATTGGCATATCAAGTATAAACCGATTTCTAAAACATGTCCCTGTAGTAATCATTACAGACCGATATTCGTTTATTCCGAGACAGAGAAATTTGCATCTTTGTTGGTATGCAATTATATCGCTAAAAATGATGTTTTTTGAAAGTACCCAACGCTCTCAGTCTGCTATCTTGCTACTACAGGTTGCTTGTCACGACATCTTATGCATAGAAGAGCTGCTGAAAAATACTAAATAGAATTTAATGATCCGTATAAATTAATTTTAAAGATCTTACTAGTAAGAAATTTACAGACGAATACATGCAAATATGTAAATAAAGTATTACTTTCAAACTAATGGAAAAATAATTATAAAAGTCAACTCCGTTAGTAAGTATCAAATAATGCGTTCCATGTTTACTTTGTTTGAATTCATTCGCACCTGCCGAACTGTGTTTTCGTTGCTCTTTACACTGCAGAACGTTTGACGATCGCAAAGTTTCCAAATACAGACATACAGTAGTGAACATGCCGCTGAAAGTACTTTACAATTTAAGCATGTATATCTGGGTAACTTTTGTACCCATCACAACAAGTTGTCCTTACAGAACAAACATCGATTATTATAGGTCTACACCGATCAGATAAATGCTCATGCGAAAAGAAGGAAATGTATTTTTGTTTTTGTTTAATTTTTGGTTTGTTTTTGGTGTTTTTATATTGGGAATAAGTTTAAGTGTAAATGAGAGAATACTCAGCCAATTTAGTGACATTTTCGAAATTAATATAAACTAAAGTTAAAAGAAAAAATGCTCATTGATTTTCCAAATTTGTGTTCGAAGAGCTTCTCACATATATGACCAACTCTAACTCTCTTGAGGTACACTCATTTTCAATGATTGAAAAGCACATCACAATTTTTAAGTTATTGTCATGCTTGGAGATAAGATCAAGCATGACAAAAGCCCAGAGGGTTCAGTATAATGGGTTCATAGAAGGAGGTAATCACTGGGCAGTTTTAGCCCAAAGAATTTACCAAAACAAATCAAAGTTAATGACAACACTGCAACCCTGAAAAATCATCATCAAGCCAGGTCATCGTTAAGTTTTGAACAAGAGGAGAGCCATAGAGGATAAATTCTACACTTGACTATTCTGCCCAACGCTGCTGCATCGTCTTAGTTCATTAGCGCATTTATTTATAAATATTTAATATTTATATAATGTCATTTTCAAGCGTGATAGTGTTATGAACATCAATTTGACCGATAAATTTAATAAATTTGTCTCTTAACCTTTTTGGATACTGATATTTAAATCAACCATATAAGTTACGATCAGCTAATTAGGTCCTATCAGCAATAGCTGCTCACGTGTGGTTCAGTTTTTATGTGTCATAGGCAGGTAGATGCAGGAAAGTGGGAGTAATATAACATGGGTTATAGTCAGTTTGCAGTACCAGTCCCAACCAGAATGTTGAATTTTCAACATCCTCATTCCCAAATCTGAATCGAACGTTCTCGATGCTGTTAATTACATGATTCAGATTTATAAATATCTCACTGATAGACATCTCTAGGTATGATCTACTTTCAAAGCCCAAAGATGCCAAAGCATACATCATAGCTGAATTTTCTACAAAACACCCCGCACCAACAAGTTTTCTCAGAGTTACGGAGCTCTCTGAATTAAGACAAGAAAAGAGAATTGCTGTTTACTGACCAAAATGTCCCTATGTTTGCAAACCAATTTGAGAATGGCGATAAAACGTCAATCAAAAGGGATTTTCTCATACTTGTTGACAGTCACCATCCTGCGAATCTGGTGCATGAAGATGTATTGATTTTGTTTTGGATTGTTTTTAAAATTTATAATCTGCTTTTCGTTTCACAATTAATATAAGATGACCACAATTTGAATTAGATATTCAAACAGAACTTCTAAAAAATAATCATTTTGATTAATGATACCATATATCTGTTTCCTCTGTATCTTCTTCTATATACCATTGTTTCATTCATTTCTTATACAACTTGAATTAGGTAATGTTAGTATTTAGACAACATTTTCGCTCCATTTCCTTGTTAAATTATATTATAAAATAGTAAAGGAAAAACTTTTAAACATCCTCAGGTGGGTGAGTAAGGATGAGTTTTATCCCTTCTTGACATATGTAAGGAAATAAAAACATGTTTTACTTTCTTCTAAATATAACGTCTCTTTTGACGCTGTTGATTAATAATACCTTGCCCCACTATTTTATTACTATAAAACCGTATTAATATTCCACTGAAAATATAGATAAAGCCAACAAAATCCAAAATTACTCTAGAAGATAGTATAATATAGTTTTAAATCATATGCTTGAGGAAATTTATTACGATTCTCGAAAACTGTTTTAGTAAATTCAGCCTGCAATATGACGAGTATAATCAAAGAAATGAAAATGTTTTCACAAAGTCTTTTAAATATAAATGTTGTAACAATAAATTGAATGATTCAGCTTTAAGACGATACATTTTGTTCTAAGTAACAGATGTGTTTGTAAGTATTACTTATTACGAATTTTTGCAAATAAATAAACTCAAAACACCATTCTGATTTCTATTCTAGTGATGATAATATTTTCAGCAATTGTCTGAAATTTACAAATTAGTACGTTTTCTGTTAACATGTAAGATGATTCAGCCCGTCGTATTTTTAAT
This sequence comes from Potamilus streckersoni, assembly GCA_016746295.1. Taxonomy (NCBI): domain Eukaryota; kingdom Metazoa; phylum Mollusca; class Bivalvia; order Unionida; family Unionidae; genus Potamilus; species Potamilus streckersoni. The sequence continues at coordinate 1,213,482 of JAEAOA010002309.1, read as the reverse complement.
GTTTTGGTTAGTTTTCAAAATATCACCCCCCAAAATGACGAGAAAGATTAGCATTCAGTTTTGAATTAACTCCGTAAGTAGTAATGCAGGGTGATTGCGACCCCAGTGGAAGTTAATATTAGCCGTAGGTTTACATTGTGAGCGCCTCTGGACACAAGCGGAAATTTAAAATTGTGGGCATTTTGGGACCCAAACGGGAATATAACAATGTGTTTGTGGTTATATAGTATTAATTTTTGGCCTCTCTGGTCCTTTATGGGAATGGTAGTGTTAAAAATGTCCACAGGTTAAACATAATGGGTTCAGAGACGCCCACACATGCAATCTAGGGAACTAAGTATACTTTCAAAATACTATATATTCTATCCATCACCCTAATTTTATATTACTATCCAAACATCCACCTAATATCTAACGAAAAGAATAGGAATATTTATACAGACACATTATACTTACATACCTACATACTATAGCACAAAAGTAGGTAGAATGTAAAAACAAACCTGGACGACATAAACACACACGTTCATATCAACATGCACTATCAGAAAGGAAGTGTTTATAGACACACTACAATACCATCACACATATATATATAACTATATTGTGCATTTTGCAGATTTCTGTGAATTTTGCAAGTGACGTTGTAGTACATAGCAATATTAAATTACTGATGTGATTTGGCACCGAAATACTTCCAAATTCCATGATATCTTGAAGGATGACCGTACTTTAATACATTTGGTATGAACTTGATTGACTCTTTAACATTCCGTTTGAAAACTGTCATGCGAAATTGGTCAAATAGTAAATCTCTTCTTTTGATTCTGTAAATGCCAAGAGCTGGAATGTTGCAGAAGCAGCGTTTGCACTTGTTGAAAATATCACGAGCTAAATCTTTATCTTAATTTTGAATAGTTTCCCAGAAGTTTCCTGTGTTATAAATATTTTTGCGTTAAGCGCAAAGGGTCTTGGCACCGAGCGCAGGGCTTACTTGCTCGTAACTGTTGTCCAAGGGACGTGTAGTGTATAGTGTTTGAGAGGCACTTTACCAAGGGTGCAAGGAGACAATTCTGAAAGGGAACAAGTGAGCGAATCTCAAAACAAGGTATATTTTCTCAATCTCATTCAGTATATTATCTTTATATCAGTCTCAAGATACGTGTTTGAATGTATTTATTTAAATGCAATATGAAAAATATATGCAAAAAATTTATTATTATTACGTTTGTTAAATACCCGTGCTGATCAATTGTTAGTTAGCAACAGGCGATAGAAGCTAAGAAAACAAAGTCGTTTGATAGATGTTACGCATATGTAATTCAATTACTTGTTTGTTAGTTTTAAATTTTTTATGATGATAACTTCATTCATTGGAATTGACACTTTTCATATAATCCAATTCAGTTTTCTTTTAGTCGGATTAAAACGTAGTTGTGTTGCTACATTGTATGTTTTAGCTGACATAGCTCCTGATCTTGGTTCAGAATTCGTAAACACAGAGTTAAAATCATTGGTTGTAATCAAGTTCATTCTTGGCTTGTGTCAGCTCTTTAGTAAACAACCTTTCTCATTTTTTATCATTGCATTTAGTTAAGTACAATCGAATCTACGTGACATGTTACTTTAATGTATTGTTCGACCCCGTCACGTGATCTAAAGTTGGCTAAAAACTAACGTTTTTAGTGTCTTAAGTTAGTCGTAAATTAATGCCTTTAGAGCTCAAGGTGATTTTATGTTGATGCCATTTTGATTTAAAATTCTTTTTTTCTGATTTGATAATTTATATACCCTGGAAAGTTTTGGTTCTCATAACAATTCTTGGACAAAGATATTTATTGGAGATTATTCAGAATTCTAAAATCGGAATATTATTCTTGATTCGTAAAATTCAACGAGAAACTGTTGACACATCAGCACAATACTGAATTCATCTGACGTCATCGTTCTCCATATTGGAACTTCGTCGCATTCGAACTTTAATTCATTTAGAACATTTTGTGATAGGACTTATATTTGTAAATGCTAGGATTAGTTTTTGGATTATATTCCCAAACCCTAAGTCTTTTTTTCATATTTTATTTTGTTTTTTAGGGAAATAAATTCTGCTAAAATTTACAAAGCTTGTTGGCTTCACTCTTTTCTTTGTTACTTTTGTACAAGTCTGAACACGTAACAGTCTATTTGTTTAACTAAGACGTGAATTATTTTAACCTATGAATCAATTTATAAACTTTCGATCAGCTTGGTGGGATATACAAGTATTTATTGTTGGCCGTATGTGTGTATGCGTCCGCTATTTAGTCAAGATAGCGATTAACAGTTCACACTGCAGAGGATTAATTGTCATTACGCCAGAGCAAGCATTGCTATTGATCAATTAGTAATAATAACTAGATCTACTGGATGAATACATTTATTTTTCTGTACTATGTTAATTGTCTCTAGAAATAGATTAGAAGTGTATGTAGCAAAATACGACATCGTTTGTATGTAATGCAAGGTTGTAACTGAAACGATATTATTAATTTGAGTCTGTTTTTAAATACGGTATGGCTAATTCTGATGAGTAACAAAAAGAGAGAGAGAGAGAGAGAGAGAGAGAGAGAGAGAGAGAGAGAGAGAGAGAGAGAGAGAGAGAGAGAGAGAGAGAGAGAGAGAGAGAGAGAGAGAGAGAGAGAGAGAGAGAGAGAGAGAGAGAGAGAGAGAGAGAGAGAGAGAGAGAGAGAGAGAGAGAAGGGGGCAGCCAACGAGAAATGAAGACGTGACGGACAATTTAAGTTCTGAACGTTCACTCGATATTTGATGGAATTTGCAGTATCTAATTGAAAAGAACTACTAAATTTATCTTTTAGAACATTGTTTCATTTTTTTCTATGAAAAGAGCAACATACAATCGATGTTTTTTAGTTTTAGTGTGTTTATCTAATTAATTAATTAGCTTTGTTTTCTACATGGATGCTGTTGTTCGTCTAATCTATATCAATGTCTCCATTTGTTTCATTCATTGATTGCACATTTTAATAATAGCTCAATCCGGGCTATAACAAACTTGGTCAATCATCTTTTAGATATGGATAATCATCATTTTAAGGTAATAAGTCATCACACTAACACTAGAGAGTGTTCAGGGTTTTAAGTTTAAGTTGATAACATAGACTTGCACAAGACATGCACAAACACATACATACGCAAATGTTTTGCAGATGATTAGTGTCTTTCACTTTTAGAGATCTAGATGGTCATGGAAAGGCCATTTAATTTTGCTGCTACTACAATCAATGGCCATTGCCCCTCAAGTGTCTTTAGTCTCGTTCGCTCCATCATATTTGGGTGAAAACCACGAGACTTAAACTAAGCTAATATGACTTTTTTCCACCCAGATGCCCTTGGTGTTCTCTTGCTCTTCATCTTCAAGTTTTCACGTGAAACAGATGAAGAATTGCATTAATTGCCGTAAGTTCTTATTTTATGTTTCTGACAAATAGATTCGATTCATCAAGGATTGTTATTCTTGTTGTAATTGTTATATTTACATTTGAGATTAGGATTAGGATGTATATCGGGGGTCCGTTGTTCGTACTAAATATGGAGTTACAGTCTTACCTTATACAGGGTTACTCTGAATCTTGCTTCCTACAATAAGATCTATATTTACAAGGATTATATATATATATATATATATATATATATATATATATATATATATATATATATATATATATATATATATATATATATATATATATATATATATATATATATATATATATATATATATCCAGACAAAACGGTCTTTTATATAGTTAATCATTATCTCTTCACTCCTCCGAAAAGATGCACTGCAATCTATAATAAGGAACAGTCATTTTTAATAAAGGCACTATCAGCATCTGTAAAAATCTTCTTCTATTGATTGACGATTATTTTTATTTTACGTTCTGATGTTTTCCTAATATTTGATTCTCTACCTTTAACAAAAATACATTTCCTTTCAAACAACAGTTACAAATGTTATCGATGATTTCTTTGGGTGGTTTTTTAGTTATTTGTTCTTGTGGACGAGCATTGGATTTGGTAATTTCAGTGATACCATCAACATTCCAATCTTTAGACAAACGAGTCCTATAGCACTCTTCTGTCCTTATACGTATTTCATGAGGAATTGTTCGCAACGAGATAGACTGTCAAAGCTTCGTATGCAAGTCAACATGGAATCCTTTCATTTACTTCAGGGATGTATGGTCTGGACGCTAAACAGCCTCGATATATGTATCCATATAGAATATACTGCTTCAGACTGTTGAAATCCATGGTCGCATTTCTCACAATAAAAACGGTATTCGAGAACTCATGAGATACATGTAATAACATTAAGAAAGTTTCTATTCATGATAAAAATAATATTTTTCCGATATGGAAAATGAGGTCCCCAAAACACTGGAGCTATGCGAACGGTTTGATGATAGACTTTGAACGTATAACGTGAATTTCAAGCGTAGCACTCGCCGTTTCTTTAGAAATACCTACTCGGTCTAAAATTATTCCTGCTTCTTTTCGTTGTGTACGTCTGTCCGATCGATAACTGTTCTTACCTGTTTGTTTCCATTTTGCTGTCTCATTGTTCTCGGCATTTACGTTCGCACGACAACAATATGATCTAATTATATTTAATCTTTCCCATTGTTAATTTGGACGAAAATTTTGTTTGTTATTCAGAATATAATATCCTATTAAAACGTTTGTGCGTGGTCAGATACATTTGAGGAGGTGAAATATATGTCATGTAAAGAGTGGCTTTTCTATCGATATTTCAAACTCGTCATTAAATTGTTGAACGTGTTGAAATTTTTCCATAGTTTTGGAAGGCACTTAATTCTGCTAAACTAGATCAAGAGAGGACACTTGAAACTGTCGTTATTGATAGTCTAAAATGATTGTCATCTTTAGCACAGCGCTGACGTCATAACGTTTTTTAAAAATGAATCATACAAATATGTAATAAATCCTGCCGCTTTCTCTGTCTTTAAGACTATAAAAGTACATCTTGCATGTGCATGTCGTCGTTCAAAATGGTGTGTATCTGGAAATTAAAGTTAATCTTCTACTGAAAGACATTCTTGTTTTGGTTAACCTTGACTCTTTTAGGCATGTTATAGTGGTAGATGGTGTTGTGCTAGGCTCACACATGTCATTTTCAAAATAACTAGAATGCATTTCTGCTAACCTTTCACTTAATGCATAACGCGACACCGCAAATCGTCATGGTCTCTTGGATTCGTCTGGTTTCTTTCCAGCAGGTGTGACCATTTAATTTTCATTACAACTTTGTTTTGATTATTTTTTACATTCTTTCGCAAAATATGTATAGCTTCTAACCCGAAGAAAATATATTCATTCAGGTTACATTCTGTAAAGATGGAAAAATCAAAATAGGTTCCATTCTCGCCAAAGATTTACAGAGTCATAGGAAATTGAATTTTCAGTTAGACTTCAGACTATTTCACTTGAGATAATAGTCAAGACACTCTGCCAGGAAAAGGAACTTTCATGACAAAGTGTCCACAATGTCAAAGAGACGGAAAGACAGGAAAAAAAACCAAATTAAAGGAATCTTTTTTTTTGTCATAATAGGACACATGTGTTCCAGGACAAAAAAAGAAAACAGAAAATGAGATTTATTTAAAAACAAAAACGAGGAAGAAGCCATGCCCGTAAAAAATTCAAGACGGCAAGACTAATAAAAAACAGAGAGAGAGAGAGAGAGAGAGAGAGAGAGAGAGAGAGAGAGAGAGAGAGAGAGAGAGAGAGAGAGAGAGAGAGAGAGAGAGAGAGAGAGAGAGAGAGAGAGAGAGAGAGAGAGAGAGAGAGAGAGTAGAGGAAAAGAAGCCAAAAAATAAATAAAAAAAGACATCCAAGGAAAGAAAGAAACAAATATAATGGACCTTATGTTGTCAAAGAGAAAAAAAACCCCAAAGAAGATATAAGTATTTTGTCAAGATATTTTCTTTCTATATGAATAGCACACACACATACTTTCTATATGAATAGCACACACACACACACATACACACACACACACACACACACACACACACACAAGATAAACACTTTGGAACACGATGCTCGAACAGCGGACGGATATTCCTTACTAAAATTTTTATCAGTTTCGTAGTAGTACTTGCAAATGTCAATACGGCACAACTTATAAAAATCAAGCATCTTATAATACTTATTAGAATTTAGAAGGAAACGAGGCTTATCGAGTTTTCTTTCAATGAAAAGTGTATACAAGGATTGGTATATCAGAGATACAGCTCACATGCTATCCATACATTTTGTTTATAATACATGCAAATACACATGCTTGCATTTCCAACGAAGTAAAAAGTGTCCGAAATCAATTGTGTATTGACGAATGAATCAAATTAATTAATCCTTTCTAATGTATTATAATTTGTCGCATTCTCCTTTTCAGTTATCAAGTTGCTTTTTATATTCTGAACTTCTATTTTCATTCATATTGATTCAATAATTATAAGATACATAATTTGAACATGAAATATGATTTGCATGAAGAAAGTAGAGCAATACAAACACAACAAAATAATTGTGCAGTAAAAAAAAGTGCAGCATGTTGTAACGAGTGGAAAATATATTCTAAACGAAATAAGAAACCAGTAAAATATAATGCAAATATTTAAATGTATTATAGTTGATGAAAGTCATTATACTAAATTAACATTGCTACCAAACATATAGTTGTTTCCTTCTTCCATTTCTACGTTTCCTCTTTCCCTTGCATTGTGTGACCATATTTTGCCATAATTTATAGGTTTAGATATATTATCGCATGACACGGGCAAAAACTCCACCACACACGTTATTTCATGAATTGCAGCTGGAATCTTTTTACGATGGTACAGAGAGAGAGAGAGAGAGAGAGAGAGAGAGAGAGAGAGAGAGAGAGAGAGAGAGAGAGAGAGAGAGAGAGAGAGAGAGAGAGAGAGAGAGAGAGAGAGAGAGAGAGAGAGAAATACCGATAAAGTGTGTCCCATTTTTAATTCAGAAGACAGGGATTATTAATATTCCTCTAATGTCTAAGCAATGGAAATTCATCACAGAGTTGAGAATATAGAAGCGTTGTATTGGTATATCAAATTTCATTTTACCAAAACTTTAAATACATATAATAACATGATTTTTAAAGTGTTGGTGTATGTATGTATGTTCCGTATCGGCTCGTTCAAAGTAACACAAAGAGTGAAGACAAGCTTTTTAAATTTTAACAAAAAATAATTTATTTTCCTAGAAAACATTTAAAAAAATTAAATATGTAAACCAAGACTTACAATTTACGGAAATGATCCGAATTGTTCTAAAGATAAACATAAGTCCCGTAAACTGTTCTAAACAAACACAGTCTGAAGTTCAGTTCCGGTCCAAAATGACGGATGATGACGATAGACAAGGCTAACGGAAAATTCCAGAATTTACACAGTAAAGCACAGTTTGTATCGTTCCGTTCTAATTTAGAATATTTTCGGAAAATGTCTTTGTGCAAACCAGTAATGTTGTTCTCCAGGAAAACAATTATTCAGAAAAACGAAGTAAAATTAGATTCACTAATAAAATACATGTTGTTCTACGTAAACGTACAGATAACTTCTTCTAGCACAAAATACTTAGGTAATAAAGTCACAATAAATTCCGAATGACTGTCGACTGACTGTCTTACAAAATACCTAAGAATATAAACGAAGCTAATACGTCGTTTGAATTACACACGCACGGAGGACGCATGCAATTTCACATTACCACTGGACATTAGGGAAGCCTGACCAAGTATTAGCCAATTGTTTTCATAGCTATTCCTGAATGTTTATTTGTAATGAATTCGCTATCATACACAGCACGTGAGCACGTACTCACATGAGTCACATTTACGACTCGAGTAAATACGATGTTTTTAACTACATATTAGACTGATGTTAATATAATCTTATTAAAATTTATATTTAATGAAATGAAATAAAAAGATTTATATGTATGTATGTATGTATGTATGTATGTATGTATGTATGTATGTATGTATGTATGTATGTATGTATGTATGTATGTATGTATGTATGTATGTATGTATGTATGTATGTATGTATGTATGTATGTATGTATGTATGTATGTGCATTGTATTTATTTTTCTCTTTCTCTTAACAATTATTCTGTAATTAATAACTGCATGATAGAACAGAACAGAATATTTAATTTTACGACTGATATCACAAGAGGTTTACGTTCAATAGTTAGGTATAAGCATTGACACTTTCATGCAAATTTTAGTAGAAATGAATATATTCCATAAAAATAGCGACAAGCGTTACAAGTTTAATTTGAATGTGATAAACGAATGGATGAATGGGTTTAAACATGTTTTTTCGATTTTTTTAAATTGACACGGAAAAAGAGATGAACGGTTCAATTGGAAAACCAACTGCGTCGTTTATAATAGTGATTTCTCTCACGCATTACATGCAATATTCCATGCGCGGTTTTATCAACATAGTTTGGCGTACAATTAATACGCAAGAGGCAAGTAAACAACTTAGCCAAAAAAGGAAAGGTGACGCCGAAGTTTTATTTATTTTAAAAAATTAAGAACCATGCGCGAGATCTAGGAATCACTGTAATCTTTATCCAACTAGGTCTCAATAGGTCTCAATATTAAGTTATAATAATAATAATAATAATAATAATAATAATAATAATAATAATAATAATAATAATAATAATAATAATAATAATAGTAATAATAATGATGATGATGATGATGATGATGATGATGATGATGATGATGATGATGATGATGATGATGATGATGATGATGATAAACTTTCTTTAACGAGGATAACACGTTTGGTCATGACTGCCATGTGGTCCTCAGTTTTTTGATTGGCTATGTTTACCGCGTACACACACACACACACACACACACACACACACACATACACACTCAAATACACAACGATATAGTTTTCCATTCAGAGTCTTTAATATGCCATTCCAACTGGTCCAAAAAGAATTTCTTTAATTAAATTTGAAAAGAAGCAAAATAATTTGAATTACGTATCCTCAGTGGTAATGAATTCCATACAGTAATGATTGAATCTGGAGATCGTTGTTAGTCGCCGATCGGAGATTACGCTCAGTAGGTGATGATCTTAATTCAATTAGGTTAGAGATATAATCTGGAGAAAGATCGTTTAAAGACTTAGATGTCATGACTTCTTTAAGATAAATGATACGTTTTTGTATAGGTAACCATTGCAAACGTAAAAAAAAAAAAAAACATTCGAGGGAGTCATAACAGGAAGTTTTAGTATTATTCGGGTGGCCCTTTCCTGGAGTTTATCAATTCTTAACAGATTATTATTGGATGTGTTTCCCCGTATCGTATGATACAATCGTAATCTATTAGTAGTAGTATATAACTCGAAATACAAAGTTCAGTGATTGGGGAAGCTGAAATTTCAAGAGCAATTTTAGTTATTTTTTATACTAACTTTGCCCAAAGGTGATCGATATGTGCATTCCAGCTGAGATCCTGATCAATATAGATACAATGAAGTTTTAGATTTTTGACAATAGACACGTCTAAGCCATTTTTAATTAGAATTAAATCCATGTTTGTAGGTAGACGCTGCCTTTTTTCGATTGTCATACATTTTGTTTTAGAGATAATATGCATTTTATTTTGTAAACACCAAATTTATATATTTGTGATGTCGATTTATCTTATTTATATCTATTTTTCTTAATGTGTACAAACCTACATTTCTCGCTCTGTAACTGGTTCAGGATCTTGAATGGTACGGCAGTAGAACGGACAAGGCATATCGTTTAGAATAGTTTTGGTTTTTGATAATATTGAATATATGTAGGAAATTGTTTGACTGCATAATGTTCCAGATACCTTCCCATCTGGATGTCTGGATTTGAAAAATTAGTGCAGACGTACCTAATGGAATGAGAAACCAATGCCTACTTTCGGACACGCACTATCCAAACATCAATTCTTGTATTTTCTCTACAACTACCTCTCAGATCCAAACTACCCAGACTAAACCTTTTATCTAAGATGCTAAATGTTATCTGCCCACAAAGTTGATAATTAGATAGAGTGATCTCCTCTCCATATAAGTTTTGATGCCAAATCCCGTGAATACATCACTTACTACATGAGTACCGGCATTTTGTTGTTCGGGAAGCTGTCCTTACTGTGGACAGCTACCTGACACAACTCTTTGCACTGTAATTATATAGAGATAAAATTGGTCTTTATGTACCTTGTCTGTAGTCAAATCTTCGACCAGAGAACGCAATTAAACCGGGTTTCTCTATACCGGCGCGTGCAGCGGTTGGTAAACTGACCTGAGTATTTTGAAACAACCAAGATTAAAAATAAACCACCCTCCCGGAACTTTGTATGCATCAGCGCGGCAACGAAATCAATCGTTTACATTTTCTTTCATGTATAAGGCATACATATTTTATGACAAGCAATTCTCTAATAGCGAATTACTTTTAATGGGCGTAGAAATATTAGAATAAGAAATGAATATAGTCGCTAAATCTTATGGTTTAACATGCAACAGTGTCATAATACTAGAACTAGTAAACTATATCAGTGCAGTTGTGGCACGAATATCAATCACCTTGTACTCCTTTTCTTAGCAGCCAGTAACACGTCTTTAGATAAATATACATACCCAACCAACCACAACCCCATTTCCTTAGCTAACATAGAAGACTTTTAGAAACACGGAGCTAAATACAAATGCCTCACGTTGATGCACACTGGAATGGCATCAAAAGAATAGCAAGGCAGTGGAAATATTGATATTTATGTGTCGTCTAAGCCTCCATGACGTAAAAAGAACAAAATTTTACAGCTCTCTCTCTCTCTCTCTCTCTCTCTCTCTCTCTCTCTCTCTCTCTCTCTCTCTCTCTCTCTCTCTCTCTCTCTCTCTCTCATTGTTATTATTATTATTGTTATTAATTATATTATTTATTTTATTATTATTATTGTTATTAATTATTATTGTTATTAATTATTAATTATTATTATTATTATTATTATTATTATTATTATTATTATTATTATTATTATTATTATTATTATTATTATTATTATTATTATTATTATTATTATTATTATTATTATACCATTATACCATTATACCATTATACCAACAACAGTATTTATATAGAAATAAAAGAGACAAGGCAGGATATATCTGCACAGTATATAAAATAACATAGGTCTAGCAATTGCAATAGGTTACTGCTAATTGCATTTACACCTCTCAGTTACAATGCTTATACGACAGCAGATTCATTTAATAATATAATGAATCCCCTTCCCTGCTTTCTTCCTTACATCTTTCTCATTTCTTCAGGATAATATTTCTATACTCATGCTTATTTCCACAGAAAAAGCGAAGGTTCACAACCGTTTAAATATGATAGTTGATATCTGAATTTATAAACGGTAATTTGAAACATGCATTCAGGATGAATTTAAAGTAAGAATTAAATAATCTCCTTCATTGTGTAACTCACTTTTTTTTTATCCTTCTAAGCATACATATATGCATCTTGTTTCGAAATCATGTTAAAAAAAAACCTTTATCAGCCATCTCTCTGTCTGGATGAACTACGTCTTCTTGATTTTTTAAATAGCAACGACATACATACAAAAATCACAAAAAAAATCGGATAGAGCACTTATGAAACTGTATGAGCAGTACTGGAGTCAGCAAGCATGAAACTGTACGGGTAGTATTGGAGACAATGCGCGTTAAACTGAAGGTAGTTCTGGAGACACTAATCGTGAAAGCGTATAGATAATACGAACCCTACACGATATAATATTGTGGATAACTAAAAACTCTCGTGCCAATATATTATCTTGTATAGCACAGACCTTCGTCATAAGGTGTGCAGAATTATTTTCAGTGTATGTATGATAAAAAAAAAAGTTATGTAGGTGGCCCAGCTACGGGCGTCAGACTGTTGACAGGGAAGACTCGCGTGCCCTCCCACAGTACGAGCCAGAACGTCGCCTTTAATCTGTAAGGTAATCCATAACATTAAAAGAGCATTAAGGTGTAACCTTTCATACAGGTAGTCTTTAACGTCCCGCTTCCAGTATACGGCCTATAATTGTAGACTTTGTCATCAGGTAGGAAAGGGAGTCACATTTCAGATACTCAATCATTGATGAAGATGATAGTCAAATATGCATGAATGCTTATTTTATATATCAAAATATCCAATAAGGGAATCTGCCTCCCAAACACTGGCTTCTTTTTTTAATGTATATCTAATAACAGTTGAAGTCACAGGTTGGGACCAGTTATTAATTAGAACAAAAGCATGCTGTGTTGAATACCCATAATGCATCACTTACTTCTCAATGTATTTCCTGCTGAAGTTTAATGCAAACATATTTGATTGTGTATAGATGTGAGTCCCCTTTTTAAAATAATTTAATGAAATTATTATTTTTTCTAAAAAAATGAATATTCTATTTTATTTCATTCCGATAGTGGATTATTGGTCAAAAAACAAGAGTTAATTATATGATATGGAGGAACCTTAATAACGGTTATGAGTTAGTTTCCAGTTTTCCTTCCTTTTTTGTCTGTTTTATTATCTAAACTATACAAGGATAACGAATTTATTTCATATGAGCAGAACACAAAAGCATTACAATTTACGTGTCAGAATAAACAATTCTACAAATATTATCAAGTAAATAATGTATTGAAGTAAATAATGTAATTAAGTAAATAATATATTTAAAGTGCCTCATTGACCTCAAGTACATCATGTATGTGAAGTAAATCGTGAAATGCATAAGCTCATGGAATTAGTGTAAAAAAGTGCAAGTTTCATAAGAAAATATGGTACAATAAAATAAATAGAGTCAAGGTGTTTTCAAAAGCGTTTTGCTACAATTTTTAAAATGTGGCCTAATGTTTGACTAAACTTGGTTATAGATAGATAGATAGATAGATAGATAGATAGATAGATAGATAGATAGATAGATAGATAGATAGATAGATAGATAGATAGATAGATGATGGATGGATGGATGGATGGATGGATGGATGGATGGATGGATGGATGGATGGATGGATGGATGGATGGATGGATGGATGGATGGATGGATGGATGGATGGATGGATGGATGGACGGACGGACGGACGGACGGACGGACGGAGGGAGGGAGGGAGGGAGGGAGGGAGGGAGGGAGAGAATTGATGCATGGAATGATAAGTAAAGATTATATACAGAAGATTTTGTATTAGCATTCATTTTGAGAAGTAAACATTTTTCACTGCAGTCAAGGTTAAAAAGCAAGAAATATCTGACAATACTTAAATATCCAGATCCCGGGATTTGTATGCCATTTGCCTCACAAGATGCGACACACATTTATAATTTCGGAATTACTAGAAATTTTGTGATAGTTGGAATCAACGACGCCCCATGTGATCAATACACACACACACACACACACACACACACAGACACACACACACAACTAAAAATATGTCGGCAATCAGTCTAAGATAAAAATTAATGGAAGGATAATCGTTGATGATTGGTGGAAATTTTATGAGGCGGATAAATTATAGGTCCCTCTTTCTTTCGATCTTTATACACGAAATAAAGATATCAAGCCCGCATCAAATCAGTAAATAATCATATGAAACCAAACGAAGTATATGATAGAGGCAACTATCCCATATTTACAGGTTTTCATTTCTCTCAAGAGACATTAGACCAAGTGACACGGTATGAATTTCATCCGACATTTGAGAACTCTAAATGTATTATTATACTCGTCATTGTTGCCAGCCTCATACCAAAGTCAGACGGTGCGACGTTGTCACGGAATTTAAACGCTCTTAGTATATAAGTGGTTGATACACGCGAGTATGGATGACTTGTTTATTGAGAGAGAGAGAGAGAGAGAGAGAGAGAGAGAGAGAGAGAGAGAGAGAGAGAGAGAGAGAGAGAGAGAGAGAGAGAGAGAGAGAGAGAGAGAGAGAGAGAGTGTTTCGAATTTATTCAGTTTTTGTTCGTCATTTACCTTTAGCTTGAATACTTTTAATTTTCAGTATAGGTTACGAATAGTTGACCATATCCGGTTGTCAATTATTCCATGTCTGAGAAACAAATGCCACAAAACACAAAATTGGCTTCTTTGAATCAGTTGTTAATATATTGAATGCTAGAAACACCACCATTAAGGTGTAGAATAATAATAAAAGTTTTATTGTGAGAAAAGGAATATTGAATTGTGCATCAAAAACTAATGTTTTTGCAGGTTAGTATTGGCAAGGTGATATTTACAAGGATGTATCTGCAAGGTGGTATTTACAAGGTGACATCTCCAAGGTGACAAGGTGTGTTTGGAAAGTGGTATTTCTGTTGTGGTATTGCATGTCTACAAGATGATATTTGAATGCCGGTATTTCAATTGTGGTCTTTGAAAGGTGGTCTTTACAAGTTAGTACATGCTACGTTGTATCTATTGCAAGTCACACAACTTTAGCGAGCATAAAATTCAAACGTATTTTGCAAGCAAATTAAAGTCTGCTTAAATTGTATACTCGCAAACATTATTATACTGTAATATATGTATGATCGAAATCCAAACGTTAAGCTGGAAGGGCAGATCCGAAAATTATTTAATTGGGGATAACGACCATTACATAAGCGCGATGAAATACAAAGGACATATTAACAAGCATGTGAATGGACGGACAAGCGGATACTATTATAGAGAAACTCTTCAATTTTTGGTGAATACTTTGTTTTATCATTTGTACTTCTTGGCAGAGATTCGTGGTATGTGTGGTTTGTTAATATCTTCTATCCTACGATTATTTTTCGTCTGTTTTGACAACACAGCGTGGAACGCACGTACATCTCGATTTGTAGGTATGTAGTGTACAACAAAGAGTGAAGAAATTGTGTCTTATGATGTACTCGAATATTCTCTACAATATGATGGAATTCATAATCAAAAGAACTTACAAAGTATAATACAAAATAATTATTGTCTGATTTACGTATACTCCCACAGTAGGTAACTGCTTTCTAATTGGATAAATGTAGTTATACACATATGCTATAATAGACTGTCAGATACGAATTTTAGGACAGATACGGATTGTATGACCTATGAATTTATAACAGATACGGATTTATGACAGATATGGATTTCAATATGGATTTTATGTGAGATATGTGTATTGTGCTTATAATGATATTGCAATTTCGTTAAGATTACTAAGTTTCAATTCAACGTTAGTTGAACATTGTTTCGCGTGCTCAGCTGTAGTAAAATTTGAATGATGATTTAGGAATTTACCACTTGAACTAAATTTGGTTTTAACAACTTACTTATCATTTGTTGTTTATTTTGCTGTGGTAATATATCTATATATCGGTGGTCAGATCGTTTAAACTACCATGCAAATTTTCTCTCAAGCAGTTAGGATTGCGGTTAACCACAGACCACTATTGTTCATATAAAAGTCGGAACGTGGGAATTAAGTTCTCGTGGTTAATTAACTTAATAACATGCCTTATATACTCGCTTACAAGTCGAGTCCAACCTCAAGCAACACAGACCCAGATCTGCCATTAAATAATGCGCCGGCAGATCTGGGTATGTGTAGTTTGTAAGGAGTAATCAGTGGAAACAATAATATTATAGACCCTGGTCGCTGGCACATTATGCTATAGCGGATCAGGATCTGTTTTGTTTGCAGTTGAATTGGACTTAAAATAAACTGCACACGCTTTTTATAGTAATACAAATATATTTGTATTACAGGCAGATAATGCACTAATTTGAACAGAAAGGGCTGATTGGTGTAGAAAATACACGTATTGTGCAAATCAGTAGGAAACATTTAAAGATGTGTTTATTCCTTTGTCAGATTGTTCAATGATACTAGTCGCTGAACATAATTTCGGTCTAAGCCACGGCAATCTCTACCATAACCATCAGCAGTACTGTACAGGTAATGAATAAAACATGAGATAATGATGATGAGGACGATGATGATGATTGATGATAACTGATAAATAGATACTTGGTTCATGGATATAGACTTTTATTTATTTATCGAACAAAAATAGAAAATAATGTTTGGTATTCTGGATGGAACTTTCTGAGTAACTACAAGTTGACTTAAACGTATTCAGACTTATCTTAATTGATATCCAGACTTATCTTAATTGATAATCGGACTTATCTTAATTTATATTCAGATTTATCTTAATTGATAGTTTAAATGTTAGGTAATGTACGCAGATTAAAGTTGTCATAGGCTTTAAAAACGATCATGATTTTTCTACATGCCAAAATGAGACTTGGATTAAAGTTGCCATAGGCTTTAAAAACGATCATGATTTTTCTACATGCCAAAATGAGACTTGGATTAAAGTTGCCATAGGCTTTAAAAACGATCATGATTTTTCTACATGCCAAAATGAGACTTGGATTAAAGTTGCCATAGGCTTTAAAAACGATCGTGATTTTTCTACATGCCAAAATGAGACTTGGATTAAAGTTGCCATAGGCTTTAAAAACGATCATGATTTTTCTACATGCCAAAATGAGACTTGGATTAAAGTTGCCATAGGCTTTAAAAACGATCATGATTTTTCTACATGCCAAAATGAGACTTGGATTAAAGTTGCCATAGGCTTTAAAAACAATCGTGATTTTTCTACATGCCAAAATGAGACTTGGATTAAAGTTGCCATAGGCTTTAAAAACGATCATGATTTTTCTACATGCCAAAATGAGACTTGGATTAAAGTTGCCATAGGCTTTAAAAACGATCATGATTTTTCTACATGCCAAAATGAGACTTGGATTAAAGTTGCCATAGGCTTTAAAAACAATCGTGATTTTTCTACATGCCAAAATGAGACTTGGATTAAAGTTGCCAATGAGGTTTAATAACGATCATGATTTTTCTCGATATCAAAAACGTTTCTCGATATCAAAAACGTGGGAAGGGACTGTTAGTGCACAATAACGTTTACTGTTAAGCACGATGGTTTTAAATTTTGATGAGAAAGTGATGACCACTAGAATTTGAAATATAGATGTCCCCTATGCAGTTTAAATTGCATTGAGATAGCATCTCAAAAGAAGATGTTCAAATTACTTCATTTTGGAATGTCAGTTTGACAGGTTTAGAGGACGTCCAATTTACTCTCTGATTTATGCCATATAAATAGAGTCGAAATTCGTTTATCATGTGGCAGATGTTTCTTATTTTATAACCTTCGTCTTCAAAATGCGACGGATCCTCTTCATTCCATTTTCATTTTGTAGAAGAGTTCTTCAAGCCTTATTAATCGAGATAAAGTCTCAATTCCGTCTTAATTATCTGTGACTAATGAAGGGTACGCGCGAAAATGAGAAAGACACAAGTGGATATTGGCAGCTATAGACTGGTGTCTCTTGTAGGCTGAAGAGGCGTACTCGCTGTCTCCTGAGTTCAAAAGTCCCCCCTCGAGAAGCAGACGACACGTTATCAAGGTCTGTACTACACCTCATAGTTACCGTGCTTACCCAGTCAGAAGCGTATCAATATAGTCTTGAAAAGAAATGCATGATTTGATAAATTTATAAAATGATAGTTTCGGAGTAGTGAAAATAACTTCATTCAAGTACGTGCTTCTCTTGTACTCTGATTTGAATATAGGTAAAAAAGAATGATAATTAACACAAAATGGAAACTTCGGCAACGCTATGTTGACAAGTTGTGTTTTAGAAATGGATGACCCATATAACATTCAATTTATCTACAGAATCAAACACTACAGTTTACCTGGTATTTAATGTAAAGTCTGAATTCAAAATGTGGAGTGAATATTTCACAACTTTAACCAATCGATTGCGATAAACAATATACTTTGATGTTACGACTTTCACGTTATGAAGATATTTCGGAACTTTTTATTCTCTCTCTCTCTCTCTCTCTCTCTCTCTCTCTCTCTCTCTCTCTCTCTCTCTCTCTCTCTCTCTCTCTCTCTCTCTCTCTCTCTCATATGAATTGAGAAACCCCAAACTTTTGGCGCGGAATTAGTTATAAATGCTACAAAAGCGTATTAACTTGTGAAATAAGCATGTTTCAATATTTTGTAACCTTTGTTTGCAATGATTTAAACTTTAGAGGGCTCATGAAAATGTACTGTTGACACCATTGCAAGTCGAAACAATACTCCCATTCACTGATAAATTGAGACCAAGATAAGTAAATTCTGTAGCAACTTTGATCAAACGACCTGTTTAGCTTCAAACTTCATATGCTAGTATTTTATGACTCTTTGAAAAACCTGAATTCAGCTAATTCCCGCCTTTTACAAAACTCATGCAGAGTATCAAAAAATATTATTCTGCAAATATAAACATGACGTACAAACATTAGAAACAAAATAGATATTTAATCCAAAATGTGAAAATGATTTCTCAGTGTTAGACAAAGTTTTGCAGTCTTCAAAAACAAACAGAATTGATGACGATACATACACCTGCTGCAGGCCAATTACAGAATCAAAACCATCTGTCAAAAAGTCTGCATGTAAATGCGCATAATGAAGTATATTTAGCATTTTGCTCGCTATACTACTTAAAAACATTTTGTAGCAATTTCAAAAGGCTATTTCGGATTTCAATAGTAACAAAAACGTGGAATGATAATTTAATAAATGAAACATAAATTATATTTCAGTATCATATCTAGTTACAATTTTGTATCCATTTTAACAAGCAGTCATCTCTTCAGTATTTGAACAGAAGATGTCATTTGTCCCACTTATATGACAGAAAGAGAGCTGATCATAATAAATATAGACACATTACTTGCGTTTGTCTGATATGTGTATAAGAATGACATATAACAGGTTTTGCCAGTGGTCAAATAACTTTAATCCTAAGTTTGATGTTCAATTTACGTTTAAGAAAGAGGCTGGTATGTTTGATGAAATTGTTAAGCAATATTGTAAATATATACATGACCGTAGACATTTTTAAGCAATATTGTAAATATGTACATAGACGTACATTTTATTAAGTAAATTGAAAATATGTATATTACCGCAAACATTATGAAGCAATATTGTAAATATGTACATAACAGTAAACATTATTAGGAATATTTAAATATATACATACCGTAACCATTATAAAGCAATGTACATAACTATAAATATCACCATGCATATATTTTGCTATTAAAAATATTTTTAATTTTGTTGGTCATCTATTTAAATTTTTTAAGGGTGATGAAAGACTCTTCTTTGAAGAAAAAATAAACTCTAATAATATGCCACTGCTATCTTGGATATTATAAATTTTATTTATGTCTAACATTAGTTGAGAAATTATTTTCACTGTATCAGATTTATCCGTCTTGACACATGTTTAGATATGCATTCTATACTTGGAACGTAATATTAAAATAATTTCTACTCCAGAACTATTGCTGTATTCTGAACTTTTCTTTATATGATTTACACCTTTCGTCACATTCTTTATTATTTTGCATTTAAAAACACATACAGTTTCAATGCAGTGAAGTATGACATTTGTTTGGCAACTATTTGGAGTGAAGAGTTTCCTTCAAAACCTGGTTTATATCAGTCAAAGAATTACTTTTAAGTAGAATAAGTGGATTCTAAAGATGAGAAAAATGGTCGGAAAAGTCTTCGCAGTCATGAATATATTAAGTAAAAAAAAATTCTATAATAATCATAGGACGAAGTAAATAACAAAATGACACTGCGATCCTTAGACCATTTTGCCAATATTTATTTTATCACTGTTTAACAAACCATGTTATTCTCCTTCACCCATCGATATTCACATAGCAAAACAAAGTATCCAATATAAACAATTATCCATTGATTTTCTCCAATTTCACACCTCAGAACATAATCATTTCTTTTAAACGACATGGCAAGATCAGTTTACACGGTCTGAATTGCAACCAGTTCTAGACATAATATCGCCAATAAAAATGAACTCAGTATGACTATTTTAAACTTATTATACAAAAAGAAAGAATTCTTACTTGAAAGAAAATAAAAATTAATACAGACTCCTGGTGTTATATAATTAAAACAAAATAAATTATTATTTTGCAATTTAGAGTATTTATTTTACTTTAAATTACACAGAAATCATCCGTTTACATAATGCGTTAAAAGCCATGTTTTAATGCGTTTTTGCAAGAAAGAAAGAAAAGACCTTTGTTTTGTTTAGCCTTTTGTGGCTTCATATAATCAGGAATATGTTTAAATCAACAACATAATTTGACAGATTTATAAAAACCAGATAATGTCAATAGAAGATATAAAATCATAAAAATTATTTTGCCTATTTTCTTCTCGTTGTAAACCATTATATTCTAGTAAAGGACGTTGGAGACTTTTTCTTCCATCCAGGTTTCAAAACTGGTTTTGATAGAGGTTACTGCTGCCACTAATTTTGATAGAGATGTTGGTGCGGAAAACTTAGTATTATCAACATAGAGCGTTTTGCATTTTCACATCATATGTCTACCAGATATAGCGATTTGCATATTCACGTTACATGTCTACAACATACAGCATTTTGCATTTTCACATTAAATGCCTGCCAGATACAGCGATTTGCATTTTCAAATCGAATGCCTACCAGCGTCCTTTGCATTTTTATACACAGATTATAGATTTATAGGGCCCTCTACTCATCACCGGGCACCTGTTCGGGCGTATCATATGGGGATTTTTAGTTTGTTACATTCTCTTGACTAGATACGAATTGATTTATATATAGAAGACTTTGCAAGAAAACTTAATTTGTTCCTATTAGGAAATAGTACGTATATCGTTTGATTTACAGATTTCTTTTTTTAGCACAGATAATAGTTTTAAATGTCATCAATAGTTATAAAGGAGGTAAAAGTCTATATTTTCTATCTGTCACGATGTTTTGGGTACAGTTATTGTTTGGGTCGGATTTCATTTTATTAAATGTTACTTTTCATACTAAAGGCTGAGATCATCGGGACGTTGATTTATCCAATTTAAATGGCCCTAAGGTTTTGAATACTTTATAATTCGTTACCCTAAGGTTTTGAATACTTTATAATGTCTGCCCCTGAGGTTACAAATATTTTATAATGGCCGGTCCTAAGGTAATAAATTCGTTATAATGCCTGGTCATGAGGTTATAAAACTAATATTAACGTTAACTAAGAGTCGTGCCCAATATTCAGTATTTGAAGCATTGTTGTTATGGCTCCTTAATACCTTTGAAATTTGGCGCCAGTTAAGAGAAGACGACTAATCGACAATAAATGTCAAATTCGGAGGTAATGTTACTCACATGGTACAGCTAAAATGGCCACCACTGTGATTTGATATTTAGAGCGAACAAAACACGTTTGGTGTATCTGCGTGTACATAACGAATATGTCATCGGAAGGACATTGATTCCATCTTGATATGAATTTATTTCCTCCCAAAGCAGTAATGTGTGTCACTTTAAGGTATAACAGGAATTACCATTATACTTGTATGTTTACATTGTAAGCCACTTTGGGGACAACGGAAATTTAACATTAGGATGTCACGGGGTGGGGGACCTGCGGTATTTAAAAATGTCGTCTCCATGTTGAAAAATTTATGGGGACAATTTTGATCAAGATCTTGCAAGTACTTTTGATGACTATCCAACAAAAATATTTTGACCAATATTCAGCACCACACTTTGAGTCCTACACAACACATGCTTCAGGATTACAATCCAAAACCTAAATTCTGATTAATATTTAATATCCTATTTTTGTTACTATTCAAAATCTACATTTGAGCAGTATCCAACACCCACTGTCTGATTACAATTAAAACAAAAACCCACATGTACTATAAAGAAAATGTACTGGACGTATACGAAAATGGACGAAATCACACACAATCACCTGCAAGTTAGGATAGGAATGTTTATACACACTCTTTAAACCCTCTATACTTGAATATTAGTGTAGATATACATATTATACCCACAAACACAAAAGGGTATAAGTGGTGGCTAACAGACATACACAAACATAAAACACGTAGTAGCAATAATTTGATCAGTATCTCTCTTTTTGAAGAGGTGTGGGGTGTCATTAAAAAAACCGTTTGGTGGTCTCATGGATCATTGACGTTTATCCATATCCATGAAACTGTACCTCATGGACAAGAAAACTGTACCTCATGGACAAGAAACTGTATCTCATGGATGATTGACATTTATCCATATCCAGGAAACTGTACTTCATGGACAAGAAAACTGTACCTCATGGACAAGAAACTGTATCTCATAGATGATTGACGTTTATCCATATCCAGGAAACTGTACCTCATGGACAAGAAAACTGTACCTCATGGACAAGAAACTGTATCTCATAGATAATTGACGTTTATCCATATCCATGAAACCGTACCTCCTGGACAAGAAAACTATACCTCATAGACAAGAAACTGTATCTCATGGATGATTGACGTTTATCCATATCCATGAAACTGTACCTCATGGACAAAAAACTACTTCATGGACAAGAAACTGTATCTCATGGATGATTGACGTTTATCCATATCCAGGAAACTGTACCTCCTGGACAAGAAAACTGTACCTCATGGACAAGAAACTGTATCTCATGGATGATTGACGTTTATCCATATCCATGAAACCGTACCTCATGAACAAGAAAACTGTACCTCATAGACAAGAAACTGTATCTCATGGATGATTGACGTTTATCCATATCCAGGAAACTGTACCTCATGGACAAGAAAACTGTACATCATGGACAAGAAACTGTATCTCATGGATGATTGACATTTATCCATATCCAGGAAACTCTACCTCATTGACATGATTCTGCATCAAAGGCTTATCTAGTCCAAGTATTTCGATTTTTTTCTGACGGAGAGATTCATCAACAATCACACTCATTGGCTTTCTTCTCACAATCCTCATTTTCAGGAATCAAAAGCTGCCACTGTTGCTTGTCCTGCGCTGCTGTTCTTCTGATTCTATGGGTCTCTTGTACCGACATTTAGGTCTGTTTAAGGCTGTGAACATATCTCTCACATTAACCCTTTCCCTCAGTCCATGCTGAAATACTTCGTCAACGACTTCTTTAACAACTTCCTTTGATATTTTCAAAGAGTTCGTCTCACTCTTCAAGTGTCTCTTCTTGGGAAAAATATCATCTTCTCTACCCGAACCAGAAAGTGCTCCACTCTCCCCATCAAACTGATGGCTTTCCTCACTTTTGTCTCTTTACCTTGAGGCGTAAATCCATTCATGTACGGATTGGCGATTATTTCAATCACTTGGAGAACTGACGATGCAGTAAAAGTTTCAAGTTGTATTTAGAAGTTCAGTCAAGAACACCAAGACATGTTATAACTTAATAGACATTTAATTTTTTTCTTATCATGGCGTGATACAGAAAACAAAACATTTCAACGCACAAAGTTCTTTTTTCATTTCATTATCTTTCTTTCGTCACTCACACGTTTTTTCTTTGGCAATGTAAATGTCTGTTCAAATTCAATTAAATTTCGAAACCCATTTTACCCCACCTATATATGTTATAGCATGTTTATGTATATAGTGTATACAGACACTATTGACCATTGATTTGGCGTTGTTTAATAGCACGTTTTGTTGCTAAATATAGTGTGTATAAGCACTGCTAGGCTTGTATGTGTGCAATAGAGAGTGATTTTTGTCACTATCTTTTACGTCTTACCCATTTCGTTGGAATATAAGTATGGGATTTCGGTAACTATTTAAGGAATGTTAGACAGAAATAAAAAGTGAGTGGTTTTTAGCAATCATAACCCCAAACGAGTTGGAAAGTATGTTTATCCTTTTCATTTGATAATAAAATTTGGCTTTTTATGCTCTAAACAAGACGTTTTGGATAACAGAGAAACTCGTATCAGATATTAAATAGCTTAGCAATTGAATAGTAACTAACTAATCACATATATAATTCTGGTATATCCTTATAACTTTTTTTGTATATCATTTTTAGTATTATTCTTTCGACACTTATTCCCATGTTAAATTCCCGTAGACCATTATACATGCTGGATAAACAGTATTTGCAGGATTGTATATGTTATGCTGTAGATACAAAATATGAAGCGTAACCTTGCTGATTGAATGTCAATAAAAACTTTTGACCTTCAAGTATCATCTCCATGTAAGTCTATTGATGACAATGACGTAGGACTTTTCATACGTACCTATAGTCTATCAAATGAGGTCAACTCTAACGATGCTACCTTGTAACCACAATTGAGCTTAGCTACTTCTTACAATATTACTATTTACCCACAATAATAATCGTATGGATTACTTTAGTAGAGGATTTCCCACTGACTAACAAGCATCATGTCCATGTAAGCCTATGGCGTTAGGTTCATTTTCGTATGACCAATTCCGACGTATTACTTTTACTACTCATGGTCGATGATGCCCAGGTATCTAACAAGGGAGAAAAATCCAGTTGTTGTTGTTGTTGTTGTTGTTGTTGTTGGGCTTAACGCCATTTTTCAGCACATCATAGGCTATATACATGGCGGCCAGTATTTATGGTAGAGGTGGAAACCGGGAAATCTGCGGAAAGAACCACCGACCCTCGAGAAGCTACTGGCAAGCTTTCTCACATATCCACATTCGCCGAATCTTAGACTCGAACCCACGCAGAGGTGAGATGGCAGTGATCCGTAACGGACAGCCCTTTAGACCACTCGGCCACTCCGGGCCCCGAAAATATAGTTGTTGGGCTATGACAGAGTTTTTGTGCAAGATACTTTTTTGGCTGCTATTTCTCGTACGTTTGCAACAGCAGTAATGATTTTTTTTTAGTTTATTATATTTCATGTCCTAATTAAAGTTTAAACAATCACGATTTGAATTAGTCAGTATTGGCATTGCTAATTGCTAATTACTTTATTATTTCATAAAGACTGTCCCTAGGGGTTATACAACTCAACACATATTCAGTATCTGACTCAAAATCCAGAATTTTGAACTCAGTGTTGGACTCAAATGTATTCCATGAAATTTGTCTGAAGTTAAAAGTGAATTTAGCTTTTATTCTATAAATTCGTGAATGTAGCTAAATTCTTATTATCAAAAGCTTCGGTCTTAGCATGATCTACTATTTTTATTTCAAGTTGGTAACCCACAATATTTATAAAACTTGTGCCGTTAATAATAAGTCTGCATAGTGTTTTAAAATTCTGGATATAAGAAGCAAATAAAATATTTTGACAAGTCTCATTTACTTTCATGTGCTTACAGCGGAACAGTTCTCATTGCTCCTCTTGCGGACAGGATGATACAGATAGGCATGGCGTTACACGAGACTAATGGTGGTTTAATTTTTGCCTTGGGATGTTAAAACCGACAAGATTTTGATCTTTTTAAAAGAGTTTGTTCGATATTTTTTTTTAAATCTACCTGTTATTTTAAGAATTTTATTCTTATTTGACCTTTATAACTTCGTATGCCTTTCGAGGATACCTAGACTTACTAGGCACTATAAAGACACACACACGCGCGTACACAATCACGCACGCACGCACGCACATACGTACATACATACATACATACATACATACATACATACATACATACATACATACATACATACATACATACATACATACATACATACATACATACATACATACATACATACATACATACATACATACATACATACATACATTCATACATACCAATGATCAACATATTTCAATATAAATAATATATACATGTAATTTATTTGATTAGCTTTATTTTGCTAATTAAAGTCCTGGAAATTTTGAAATATGTTACTTTGAATAAAAAAGGACCTGATTTCATTTACAAGCATATAATCCAATTAATCCCAAGATTTTAACACTCCATTCACGAAAAGACTAATTCAACATGAGATATTTAAATGATGGTATAATCATTCAGACCTTTAAGGTAAACAATTCTCCTCTAAACCGACATAAGGTAACATTTTATTTTTACTTGTATAATAAATTAGTATCCTCACAGATATACTGACTGGTATCAGTATCTTGCAATTAAAATTTATTTTCTAAAGTAAAGAAAAGGAAACAAACGTAATTGCCTATGTGTAAAATGAAGACTTTAGTAACTTACGCGTTCATTGGACCAATTTTCTTTTCGTACATCGGGCCGATTTCTTTCTAGACATTTTACTAACCTGACGATAATTTACAATTTTAGCTAAATGTAAAAGGGGCGATTTTGTGCATAATGCCAGAATTAAATTTATTGAGAGACCAGTATAGTGTTGTATACTGTCACAATGTTCTTCCTTTTCGACAGAGGCCATTCATAAGCTGACATTTGTAAATGATAGGTGCACAGAAGACGGAGTTACAACTGATAGGAAGTGTCAGGTGGTGAAAAGAACTAATCAAGCGGCCGAGAGAATACTATTATTTCCTACTTATATCCATTATTGATTCTTAACAGTGAATACTCGGTTTGTCACTCATGGGATTTCAGGTCACTAGTAAGCCAGACTTTTCAATTTATATCAAATATAAGGTTGGCTCCTTCGAAATCTCTTCCCATGAAAAGTCGGAGTCCGTTTAAATCAATACGAATTGTTTCTGCACGGATTACATTCGTCACTCCCGAGCGAAAGTGTTTACCGAACTAAAGGTCCACTTTCTTATATTTGATGTTCTACAAATTGAAGTCCTTTATAGTTTTAATTACTAAATATTAATCAATAGGGAATGAAATCATCTTGGTGCAGATCGAACGCTACGAACGGATATCACTTATCACAAAGCCTGAAAAGGCAAAGTTGAAACATAGTACAGTGCCAAAATGGTATTTTATTTTAAAAAAAAAGATATTACAATGTTCAAAACGTAATGTTGTAAACATATTAAAATGCCAAATATCAATGTTTAAAATATATTACAATACTAGATATTGCAATGTGTAAAACATATTACAATACTAGATATTGCAATGTTTAAAACATATTACAATACTAGATATTGCAATGTTCAAAACATATTACAATACTAGATATTGCAATGTTTAAAACATATTGCAATACTAGATATTGCAATGTTTAAAACATATTACAATACTAGATATTGCAATGTTTAAAACATATTACAATACTAGATATTGCAATGTTTAAAACATATTACAATACTAGATATTGCAATGTTTAAAACATATTACAATACTAGATATTGCAATGTTTAAAACATATTACAATACTAGATATTGCAATGTTTAAAACATATTACAATACTAGACATTGCAATGTTTAAAAAATATTACAATACTAGATATTGCAATGTTTAAAACATATTACAATACTAGATATTGCAATGTTTAAAACATATTGTAATACTAGATATTGCAATGTTTAAAACATATTACAATACTAAATATTGCAATGTTTAAAACATTACAATACTAGATATTGCAATGTTTAAAACATATTACAATACTAGATATTGCAATGTTTAAAACATATTACAATACTAGATATTGCAATGTTTAAAACATATTGCAATACTAGATATTGCAATGTTTAAAACATATTACAATACTAGATATTGCAATGTTTAAAAAATATTACAATACTAGATATTGCAATGTTTAAAACATATTTCAATACTAGATATTGCAATGTTTAAAACATATTTCAATACTAGATATTGCAATGTGTAAAACATATTGTAATACTAGATATTGCAATGTTTAAAACATATTACAATACTAAATATTGCAATGTTTAAAACATTACAATACTAGATATTGCAATGTTTGAAACATATTACAATACTAGATATTGCAATGTTTAAAACATATTGCAATACTAGATATTGCAATGTTTAAAACATATTTCAATACTAGATATTGCAATGTTTAAAACATATTACAATACTAGATATTGCAATGTTTAAAACATATTACAATACTAGATATTGCAATGTTTAAAACATATTACAATACTAGATATTGCAATGTTTAAAACATTACAATACTAGATATTGCAATGTTTAAAACATATTGTAATACCAAAATGGCAATCTTTGATACATATTACAATGCTCTGAACGCAATATTGGAAATATATGACACTGTCGGAAAAGAGAATGTTTGAAAGATATTACAATGCCCTAAAGGCAAGGTTTGAAAACTATTAATTGCCTGAAAAGGCAATATTTAAAACACACTACAATATCATGGAAAGCAAATTTTTAAACATTACAATGCTTAAAGGTTATATTTTTGAAACATATTACAATGTCAAAAGGCGATGCTTGAAATCTATTACAATGCAAGAAAAGGAAAGTTTTGAAAATAATAAAATTTGAAAGAAGGCAGTGATTGAAACAAATTATAATGCAAGAAAAGGTAATTTTTGAAACATATCACAATGTTAAAACTGCAATGTTTAAAACAAATTACGATTCCAAAATGTTAATATTTGAAACCAATTACAGTGCCGGAACAGACAATATTTGAAACATATTACAATGACAGAAAAGGTAATGTCTGATTTTGCAATGCCAGAAGAGACAATGTCTGAAAGAAATTACAATGTAAGAAAAAGCAATTGCTTAAAACATTATAAAGTTCTGTTTGAAACAAAATAGAGCCAAGAAGGATATATCTGAAACATAAACTGATGCCAAAAAGGCAAAGTTTGAAGCATATTACAATTTATAAATATTTTTTTTTTGTGTGTGTCTTTATATATATTAACAAAAATAATTCTCATATTATTTTATGGACAATTAATGACAGGTACTATATGTAATGACATTAACTAAACGGATTATTGAAAAATGCGCACCAAATTCTCTCTCTCTCTCTCTCTCAATTCTATCTATCTATCTATCATATATATATATATATATATATATATATATATATATATATATATATATATATATATATATATATATATATATATGATAGATAGATA
Source organism: Potamilus streckersoni (assembly GCA_016746295.1). Taxonomy (NCBI): domain Eukaryota; kingdom Metazoa; phylum Mollusca; class Bivalvia; order Unionida; family Unionidae; genus Potamilus; species Potamilus streckersoni. Next base: position 1,184,328 of record JAEAOA010002309.1, on the reverse strand, counting down.
GATAAATAGATAGATAGAATTGAGAGAGAGAGAGAGAGAGAGAGAGAGAGAGAGAGAGAGAGAGAGAGAGAGAGAGAGAGAGAGAGAGAGAGAGAGAGAGAGAGAGAGAGAGAGAGAGAGAGAGAGAGAGAGAGAGAGAGAGAGAGAATCCGTTTAGTTGATGTCATTACATATAGTACCTGTCATTAATTGTCCATAAAATAATATGAGAATTATTTTTTTGTTTTTTTGCACAAATCGAAGATCATCGATCACCTAATAAAAAAAAAAAACACAAAGAAAGATATGTACTAGTGAGCGAAGATTTTATCGTAATACAATTACCGAGACCACATTAATGTTTGAAATAGGCAGGACATAATCACACAGATTTTTATTGGTTTTGTCATTTTTTTTCATATGACTGTTATTAAAGTTATAAGAAAAATCTACAAACGAACTTTTTCCTAATATTATTTAATAAGAGACAGAAGCTGAATAATTTAACTTGGATCGCTCACAGGGTATATGGCGCTACACCGTTACTTGGTAGAAGGCGACGCCATATCACTGACGACAAAATGTAATTATCACGTTATAAACGTTGATTTTGCAAAGGCACTATCTTTACTTTTCCCCGAGTCACATTAAAGACAGTCATATTTACAACTGAAATAGTGACTCATTGTTTATTATTGAAAAGTCCAGTAAGAATAAAATTTAGATTGCATATGTAATTGCTTGTAAACGTACAAAAGTTGCACTATTTATTCAAGACGTATGGGTTATAAGTAATCGTGTAAATGTTCATAATTAATAAATTGATCAAATATGTTTGATAGTAGAGTATAAACCAGAAGATGGCGAGATGTGATTTCAATGAATATATTTATAAAATTATATAAAGATCTTTAAAAAAATACTTAATAGTAAAATCATTATTTACTGACGACTCAGTTCACGATACAGTATCTATAAGGTCTGTCACTAATTTCATGATACAGTATCTATCGGTAACTAATGGCACGATGTAGTATCTATTCGATCTATAACTATTGTCCTGACACAGTATCGTCCGGTTTATAACTACTGCCACGATGCAGTATCTATTCGATCTATAACTATTGTCATGACACAGTATCGTCCGGTTTATAACTACTGCCACGATGCAGTATCTATTACAATTTATAACGAATGTCACGATACAGTATCTATGTCAGTCAGTAACCAATGTCACAATGCAGTATCTATCCGGACTATAACTAATGTCACAATACAGTATCTTTCCCGGTTTGTAACCAATCCCACAATGCAGTATTTATTCCAGTCTTTAGCTAATGTCACGATAAACTCTCTGTCTCTGTAAATAATGTCACGATGCATGATCTATCCATGTCTTTAACTAATGTTACGATAGAATATCTATTTTGGGCTCAAATCATATTGATTATTGCCATATTATAATTATTCACGGCAATAAATTATCGAACACCTATGGGAAATTAATCTGTGAATATTATGTGTCACAAGGTCAAGTGGTACAGATATGATATGGAAATGGAATACGACACAAAATAATGGTTAAATCATCCAGTGAATCACACAAATTTATATATTAAAAAAAATTTTCTTTAAAATAAAGTAAGGAACAATCAAATTGTACATTTTCATGTTCCATTCGTGCCAGCTAAAATGTCGGTTTACAATTATTTATCTGACAAAGTGAATACTAATTTAAAATCTGGATATTTTACATCTTATCCGTGTAATCCGTTTAAGGATAGACGTTGTTTGGTTCTTTTCTTTTACCAACATTATATTCTTTACTCAAAATTTCTTGTCTACTTAAAATAAAAAAACAATACAATTGAAACAAATGCTTTCTCGAGTCGAAACTGGATTAAAGAATCTGTGCATGTATCAGAGGGCAGACCACCATTAATTTTCCCATATATTACATGCATGCATTTCTCTAATAAGCTGAACGCAAACCAACATTTCAATCACACCACGAATCCTAGAGGTGACGGTGCCATTATAGACCAGTACACATAAAACACATCAAAGCTGGTCATTTGTTGCTCATTACAATTACGTTGATGAACTAATGAAAAACTATTGGGGTCATGGTTCAATTTCCGGGCTTGTAGGAACATACTTTTTGCCATTTTATTTATACACTTACACCGCTCTGTTTTTACAATCACAATACAATAAATCTCAGAATAAAGAATAAAGAATGACCCATACCAAATTATACCATGGCAAAAGTCGGTTCCTGTCATTAATATTTTACAATGACAGTCCCAGCCAAACAAAACCTCTCAAGTTAGATATGAACTATTTAGGTGGATGCTGCACCGGAAGTTTTGTGTCCTGGTCTGACTCCAGCCGGGTCGATCATGCAAAACGTCCTTTTTGCGGAATCGTAACTTAAACTGTTGCACGTTTTAGGATGTAAATGTTGTTGCAAGAAAAGTTTATCTTAATTATTGTGACACTAAGCAAGTGAATTTGGTTGCAAGAAACATTTATGTTAGTCATCGTGACATGCTAATCAAGTGATGATTCGAATCTGCTAGTTTGAATCAGTTTGTGTGCGCTGTAATTGCAACATATACGGAAATACGGAATCATGTCGCCTTGGACAGTTTGTGTGTGCTATGATCAAAACACAGTGGCGTCACATTGGTTGGTTTCACATAGTGCGGTAACTCATGATGTCATCCCCACAGACCTCCTCCCTGCACAAAAATTCAAATATTTTATATACAGTCATGGGCGGTAACTCATGGTGTCACCCCCATGGACCTCAGGAAGTTTAAACCAGACAGTGTGCAGCATAGCATGATCACAGCATAAGCTAGGTCACGAGATGAAAGACAGCAGACGTGATGAAAAATGGCTACATTCCCCATCGTTTTCAAAGCAATCATGAAATATCATAACAGGTTATATACGAAAGATAGTGTTCTACTGAATCCCCGTTAATATAAAGTACATGGTTATAAAATCTACAGGCTAAACGTGAAAATTATTGATATGGGAACAATAGCTGCGTTAGAGTGATGTACAGCTGTTTCTAATATGATACAAGATCCCACTTGTATTGGAATTATTCTTTATTCTCGAGAACAGACCATCGGTTGTCACGTGTGTAAACAACTTTAAGCAAGACTTACGTTTATTTCTGTAACAGATACAGGTGTGAATTGGGCTCTTCACTATAAAATGGATATTTAATTGAACGTTCTGGTGACACATGATGGGGATAATTGAGCCATTAAGTTTAATAAAAATGCAAATAACAGGATATTGCTCTCATGTCAGTATAAAAAGCAATATTTGCAGTGTATCTGCTGTATCAAAAATAGATACTGAGATGTTTGAGAACGTACTTTGGAGTAGGAATTACATCATGTCTGAAATGATTAAATGTATTCATCGTATGCAATTGAACAAAGAATGATTTCCTTCATTTACAAATCAATGATTAAAAGTTCTTTACATTAAACAAGTTTCTGTGGTTCTCTGATAATAGATTATGAAATTTCACTGGAATACCTAATGTACAGAACACAGGCAGAACATGTTAGGCATTATCATAAAATTCCCAAATGAAACAAGGAATAAACCAAACCGTACAAACTAATTTAGCATCATCCTCACAACCCCAATGAAACAAGGAGTTCAACAAACCGTACAAACTAATTTAAGCATCATCCTCAAAGCCCCAATGAACAAAGGAGTTAAAAACAGTACAAACTAATTTAAGCATCATCCTCAAAGCCACAATGAAACAAGGAGTCAAACAAACCGTACAAACTAATTTAAGCATCATCCTCAAAGCCACAATGAAACAAGGAGTTAAACAAACCGTACAAACTAATTTAAGCATCATCCTCAAAGCCACAATGAAACAAGGAGTCAAACAAACCGTACAAACTAATTTAAGCATCATCTTCAAAGCCCCAATGAAACAAGGAGTTAAACAAACCGTACAAACTAATTTAAGCATCATCCTCAAAGCCCCAATGAAACAAGGAGTCAAACAAACCGTACAAACTAATTTAAGCATCATCCTCACAACCCCAATGAAACAAGGAGTCAAACAAACCGTACAAACTAATTTAGGCATTTTCCTCAAAAATCAGTGAAACAAGGAGTTAAACAAACCGTACAAACTAATTTAAGCATCATCCTCAAAGCCCCAATGAAACAAGGAGTTAAACAAACCGTACAAACTAATTTAAGCATCATCCTCAAAGCCCCAATGAAACAAGGAGTTAAACAAACCGTACAAACTAATTTAAGCATCATCCTCAAAGCCCCGATGAAACAAGGAGTTAAACAAACCGTACAAACTAATTTAAGCATCATCCTCAAAGCCCCGATGAAACAAGGAGTTAAACAAACCGTACAAACTAATTTAGGCATTTTCCTCAAAAATCAGTGAAACAAGGAGCTAAACAAACCGTTCAAACTAATAAAACTAGTTAACAATAATATTAAGCAAAATTGCCTTAGTAATGACTAATATCTTAAAATATTACGTTTGAGACAATCCTAATAAACATGTAATGTAGGCACGTGAACTAAAACTCAGTATATGCATGTATATATCCAGATGTGGAAAAAATTTAGAAAACATTGACACAGGTATCGGAGATGAATCTGTCTGTCTGTCTGTCTGTCTGTCTCTGTCTGTCTGTCTGTCTGTCTGTCTGTCTGTCTGTCTGTCTGTCTGTCTGTCTCTCTCTCTCTCTCTCTCTCTCTCTCTCTCTCTCTCTCTCTCTCTCTCTCTCTCTCTCTCTCTCTCTCTCTCTCTCTCTCTCTCTCTCTCTCTGAATGTTCGCTTTTATTCTCACTGTAATACTTCAAACTCGATTTTAGCTTTCGCTCTGAATATTTGCTGTAATTCGTCACCGTGACCTATCAACGAGATTTTCTCATATTTTTATCTTCACCCATATTCGTCACCGTTATGCCTGAAACCAGAATATCTCTTTTTCTGTGAATATTCGCAGTTATAAGCCATCAAAAGGTTTTAAACCAGATTTTATCTTTCTGAACATTTGCACTGATTCGTCACCGAGTTGATTCAGATCCGATTTTCTCCAATTCTGGCGTGATGTTACAAACCATATTTTCAGACCAAGGTTTATATCCTTGGAACGTTCTTTTGTATGATTGGCTTTCCCGACTTCACACGTGACTCGTATTGATTTGTTTTTGTCTGAAAGGAAGCCTTTAAAGCAAAAATAAAACTTTTAATTGTATATATCATTCGATTATTTACTGCAAACCTTATATTTTCGTTACGTAACTAGTTCTATTAATCGTCTACAACGGATTAAGATCTAGAAAATATTTCTGTTAATCGGCTACAAAGGAATAAGATCTATTTTTGTTATCTAAATATTTATATTCATCTCATATAACGGGTTAAGTTTTATCTTTGTTACCTGACTATTTCTTTCAATCATCTTCAATGGGTTGCATTAATGTTAATTGTCTACGTCTGGTTAACACGCATCTTTTTTAGCTTGTAATTCTTTTAATCGTTTAGAACGGGTTTAGATCGTAACATCGATATAGCTATTTTAGAAGATCAATGAGATGTTGATGATGACGATGATGAAGCTTATGAGAAGGAGGGAAAGAAGCATCAAAATGATTAGAACAAAAAAGAATTTAGTTGGAAACAGTGGCGTAACTAGGGTTGGTGTCATCCAGTACGGTAACTCTTGGTATCACCCACATGGACCTTCTTCCTGAACAAAAATTCAAGAATTTGATACACAGTCATGCGTGGTAACTCATGGTGTCACATCCATTGACCTCCTTCCTTTACGAGGAGCCATAACAGATAAAAGCTGGTCTAACGAGAAAGTTGCTATTGAAATTTAGATGTCATATTTCGAGAAATCCAAAATCACATGTTGGATCAAATTGCATGTCCTTGAAGTTCCATTTTCTATGAATGTGTTCGTGGTGGTTTAAAGTTCAATTTTCCTAAGTCGACGTTTTACAATGTATAGTTTGAATTACACATAGCGGTGGTTGAAATTTCAGCATGTCGAGAATCCATATTCATACGTTATTTGTAATTGTTTGTGATGAAAGTTCCATTTCATATGGCGAGTGTATAGTTGCCGTCTGTTGAATTACTATTATTATTTTGAATTGTTAACGTAAACATTGTGTAATGATACTTTTAACACCAACACATCATTTAACCATATTAAAATAACAAATCTGACAAGCTCAATTCAACACATACAATCTAAAAACTCAACATACAAAAAGAATTTTCAGTATAATCAATGTAATTCAACATGTTAAATTGAAACTCTCGACATACATTAAAATTTTAACAACCGCCGTGTAATTCAACCGATACAATATAAAAACTCCACATTGGACACCAAATTTGTAACCAGAGCTGTGTAAATCAACAGATGAAATCTAAATACTCGGCATATGAAATGGAACTTTCAACATAAACTCTTTGAACCAATACGTAAATTTGAAATTCTCGACGTATGGCATTGAAATTTTAACCACTGCCGTGTAATTCAAACGACACAATCTAACGTTTTGACCCAAAAAATATAACTTTCAACCACTAATGTTTAATTCAACAGATATATTTTAAAATCTCGACCAAGAAAATGGAACTCTATGGACAAGCATTTTTGATACAACAGGCGAAATTGCAGTTCTTGACATATGACATTAAAATGTCAACAGCAAAGTTCAGATTAGACCTGCTTTTTTTCCGCTACTGCGCCTCATAGACAAGCATTTTGTTTTTTTTACAATACGTGAAATTGGAATTCTGAACATACGACATTAGCAATGTTCTGACTGGACCAGCGTTTGTCCTCTACGTCGACTCGAACTTCCTGCACAAAAATTAAAAAAAACAACAATACATATACAGTCATTTTGGTGTCACCCTCTCTGATGGTGTCACTCGGTGCGGTCCGTACCTCTCCCTAGTGACGCCACTGGTTGGGGAAAGAAATGAAAACCCATAAAAAGCATTAATTAAGGATGCCTATCGAATATTGGTTATATGATGCGATTTCGCTCTGGACTAAGTTGCAAGACATGCGCAGTTTTCTGTACATAAGGTAAATGTCATCAGTGTTCAAAAAAAGCAAAGATGTGGGTACTAATTATTAATATCGAGGGGAAATGTAGAATAACTTTATTTTGTCTATTTGTGTCACATCCGGGTTTAATTCAAAGGTACCGTGAAGGCAATTCGTATCAAGTTTCCCGTACTATTCTGGTTTAAACGAAATGTAAAATTTGCCGTACTCGCTTATTGGAGAGTTCCATTTGTAGATCTTGACTTAGAGGAGTCATATTGAAGTTGGTTATTATAAATACACGTTCAATGCTTTGAATCAAAGGCAGATTAAGATCGAATTTTTTGAGCATTAGAAGTAGCTTTAAACCTAACTTTTTTCCAGTTACCTTGCAAGGCAAAAGAAAGGAAAATTTACAATGTTGGAGAGTTGTGTCTGCAACTCTGCATCTGAAAAAAAAAATCAAAACGAAAGGCAACAACATATGCAGTAATACAGGAACAAAAACACAATAACAACAACAATAACGATCATAAAAATATGTGAAGGCTACGATCGATAGGCAAACAACACATGAACAATGATATACGAAACACAATACATTATGCCACTGTTTGTCAACCACAACACATAACTTTTGCAAGATATCCCCAAGGGGAACATTTAATTGTCGAATGGCAATAATATTCACAAATCTGCATATAGAAATTTTTGTACAAACATCAGTTATAATTAACTGCTGTCAAACAAAAATGCAAAATGATCCTTTAACTAGAATCTTCTATAGAATAAAAAAACATGATATGAATACGGTAAATGCTTCTCCAGTGGAAAGCGATATTACAAAGCTGACGACAGGACGCTCTTAAGGGACAATTGTGGAAAGCCATGTAACGACATTTATTGTCATCGCAGACTCAGAAATAGCAGGGATAAAGATTATAAACTTGCCGACCGTAAAAAGAAAATGAAAATGTTCGACCAGATAAACAAATCTGATACAAGTAGTTTAACTCTAAATAAATCTTCAAGTTGGCTGCTCAGAAACGAGAAAGAGTCGGTTTGGGCACAGGATATAATTACATATGCCAATTTTGAAGACGGAAATTGTTCCATGTTTTGCATAAAAGCGTCGATGGAGACAGGCTAATTCTAAGGTGTCAAAATAGGGATATAATGTCATCAAAGAGAAAAATAGATTGCTTGTCTGCCCCTCCTTTTGCACTTTTTCTCCCTCATGCTCCTTCTTTGACGATCTCCTCATTTATGTCTTCATCACTAAAATCTTGATCAAAGCTAGAGTCATTTTGATGGCCGAACTAACGCTGTCATGATGTAATTAAAGTGATATATATGTTTAAGTTTCCATTCACCAAAATGTTTTTCAACTTTCTTGAATTCCTTCTTCATCTCTAGTTCTTTTAAAAAGTAATTTAAGCGAATTTGTAAAACCAAGAAAAGCTCCTGTTACAAAATGTGCATGAAGACAAATATTATCGTTTGTTTGGTCTTATTTTGTTCTTTGTTTACACTTGAAAAACAAATTATTTGCAGACAAATGAGTTCTTTTATTTTAGACGACTCACCACAATACTTCATCCATCATCAGTTTTACTTCAGAATCAGTATGAATAAATGCATCATCATATTTACACATGCAAACATACATACATCTAGGTAAAGACCCATCAGAGCAATACCGTCTGTAATAGCCTATAAATCGAGTCTAACTGCAAACTGCAAACGACCCAGATTTGCCGTCGCATAATGCAAGGACAGACCAGGTTTGTACAGTTTGTTAAGAGTAATCAGTACAACATACACAGTAGATCACGATCTGCAGGCGCATTTTGCTACAGCAGATCAAGATATTCCTTGTATGCAGTTTGATTAGACTTATAAGTGAGTACATACGGTCAACGCACCCATGAGAAAGGAGTTAAACAAACATACGTATTCGATTAAAATTATATTCGTGTGAACTACATCGAGATAACAAACAAACTAGTAAGAATTTAAAACGAGATTGCAATATTAAATGTGAATTACGATCTCTGTAAACGGAGCTTGTTGGCATAGATAAAAAGTACATACAAATTTTAGAAGCAGAAAAAATAAACAACAAAAAAGACAAGTTTGAGTATCAGGCATGTGACAAAACCGACACAAACGTGCATTCGTTTCTGTTCATATAACTTTTGATAATGAATAATTTTATAAACAACTATTTTTTGATAGCAGCATATTGTATTTTAAAACCTATGGTTATATAATTAAATAAGACCGTAGTCATTAACAGTGTTAACATAATGACTGCAAGAGTTGTCCGCCCAGGTCCAGTGACTGTAAGATTTATTGATTGTTATAGCAATGTTGTAGATAGATGGGTGTGACAATAGACAGAAGTAAGGATGGCTCCAGTATCGTGATAGAGACGGCTCTATGATAAAGGTTTTCTAAATTTGCAATTTTGAAACCGCCCTGCCTAATTAGATCCCCCATCAAACCCCCTAAATAATGACACATCTCAAAATATTCTCTTTATAAGAATCAGGTATATTTATAAGAGAATGGATTTTTTCCCCACTTTTGCATGAATTCATGTTACAGTGTTTATTTCATTTATCAATGTCATCTGAAAGCAAGGAATGGGGTGCAAATTAATAGCTCGTGTTCATAACACAGCATATAATATTGTGTATGGGTTTTTTCCCTTGTAATTGATTCTTTTTAACTCTACATGTATTATAGATATAGGGTAGGTAGCAGTGTAGGTATACAGCAGTACGTAAATCCGATAACATCCATCACTACTCATTTGCTAATAGACTAGAGTGGCTGTCCGAAGAAATAATGCTAAATAAAGTATTTTTTTTTAAATAGCTAATGTTAAAACGAAGACTCAGGCGTAGATTCCAGTTGTTAGTTTAAGTTCACTGTATGGTACCGCATAAGTTCACTGTATGATACCGCATTTCCATCATGCAAGACGCTTATAAATTTCAATTAAACAGTATGTTATGGAGGGCCAAGACAGGTGCAAAGGTTCTATTATGTGCAGTTAAAGTTCTGAAACTAATGGATAGATATAACATTAATCCTATCTCTTTATAATGTATCTTGTTCAACTATTAAAAAATCAAATATTCGATATTACCTACATTGGTATCTTGCAAAAATAATACAGTTGTTTGTTTATGTTCAGACTTTATATATATATATATATATATATATATATATATATATATATATATATATATATATATATATATATATATATATATATATATATTTTAGAACTATAGAAAAATATATAAAAAAATAAGATAAGAAATAATACTGTGGCTCTGACTCTCTGCCTGCAAAAAAATTAAATCGTCGATCCTTTATTTTATTCCTGATTTCTTTTTATATCCAGGAACGCTCGAGTTTCACGCATCGTTTTCATAATCATAAAAAACGCTTGCAAGAGAGACATCTAGTTTCGACGAACCCCTGTGTATTGTTTTGTTTTTTAATGATCCTTCTACTGAATCATATTCTATATGCTTCTATGCTTGTAGTTGTACAAGTTCAAGTTATATATTTTGATTTTTATGCCGGTATTTGTACAAGTCTATGCTGTATCTTTCGACATTTATGCTGGCAGTTTTACAAGTGTAAGCTATATATTTCGACTTTTACGCTCTTATTGTTCAAGTCTCGGCTGTATCTTTCGAGTTTTATGTATGTAGTTGTACAAGAGAAGCTATATCTTCACCTTTTGCGCAGGCATTTGCTCAAATCCAAGCTATTTCTTCGTCGTTTATGATTGTGTTTGTACATATCGACGCTATATCCCTCCAAGTTTATGCTGGTAGTTCTTCAAGTCTAAGCTATATCATTTGACTGTTTTATGCTGGTATTTGTGCAAGTCAAAACGGCATCTTTCGACTTCTGAGTATAAACGAGTCGGTAGAAAGCTTACCGTTTGTTCTGTTCTAGGATTTTATGTCATCGTTGTAATTTCGATTCTTAGAACAATTCTCTAAGAGAAACAAATGATCAACAAAATCCAAATAGTTATGCTTGTTGTCTAATTTTGATTCCATAAACACTGATTACAATATCTATTTTTTCTACGCTTTTCTTTCTGACCATATGGACATTATTAACTACACCACCACCATTATTAATTTCCATGTGTACATCATCTCACATGTTCATTTTTAGATCTGTGTTAGCCATTAAGTTAAATGTTCATTATATAGCATCGTAACAACCGGTGTTGTATTTGGATAACAAATTTTTGGACATATACGAAAACAAACAAAAAATACCCTATACAACGTAGTCGTTTGTGTACCATTTTGGTTTATTTTAAAAGTGAATGTTACATGGAATACAATGACCTGTTTAACTCTAATCAGGGTCGTAGAGAGTGATCACTTGCCCTGTTGTAAGATACACCAGAGCCTCTCCTAGTAATTTTTTTTTTAAAAAAAATTTCTTTCATATAATTCAAAAGTGCTTTTCTGTCCGGGCTCCCTTACGGGCCCTGACCCTGGGGATATATCCCCAATTTCATGCCCCCCCCTCAACTTGTCGGCCCTGACTCGGACGATGCAAAAATACAAGCCATTCAATTTTAATACATGCGTTGTGTACCATGCCATTAACTGTGTAACTCGGAAAAATGCAAAAAAGACAAGTTGTGCAATTTCAGTACATACGTAGGATTCAAATGCCACCACATTAACAAATTGGGAATGTCAACCATGAACTAGAAAGAGTGGCTGAGAATCTATTACTAATGTATATCTCAAAAAAAGGAATCAAGTTACAACAAAAATTGTTAAAAAACCATGCTTTCCTGCGTATAAGTCTATTCCAACTGCAAACTACACAGATCCATATCAGCCGTCACATTAGGCGCCCGCAGACCTGGGTCTGTGCAGTTTGTTGGGAGTAATCAGTAGAACATAGAACACAGACCCTGATATGCTGGCGCATTATGCTATGGCAAATCAGAATCTCTTGTTTCCAGTTTGAACTGTCTTACAAGTATATACAGTGGGCAACCGACCGTAATCAGCTGAATATAACACATCTCCAGACTGGGAGATCATATAGTTCGGAGATTTATCTGCGTGGGTTCGAGTCTCGGGGTCGATCAACGCGGTTAGGTGAGAAAGTTTGCCAGTAGTTTTCCGTGAGTCGCTGTTTCTTCACTGCATTTACACCTTATTTTGCCACCAAATGTTCTGGCCGCCACGTGCAGGAACATAGTGTTAAGTACATAACAACAACAAGAACAATTCGAAGACTGAAATGAGACTAAATTTCCTCTAACAGCCAATCAAACCCGATTTTAACAGCGAAATCCTTTGTGACTGACTGAATTAAAATATCTCACTTAACCCAAGATAAAAAGTTTTAATATCTACAGGCCATATTTGTTCGTAAAAAAGCGCTAACATTAAGAGCCATGATACTGGCTTGAGCATAGAATAGGAATAACATCTTAAACCCAGATGGACCAGCACATTCTTCGAAAGAAGATTTTTGGTCTAAATTATATTCACTTACATGCGCATTACACTCAGGTGAAGACAGAGTAAGTTACAATTTACAAACTTGAAAACTTAAAATGCGAGCTTCAGTCTAAGAACTGATGCTTTATTCATCCTTTTCTTTACATATTTTCGGATGAATCTGAGCGAAATAAAAGTTTGGGTTAAAAATAAAACAAAACAAAAAAAAAACAAAAGAACAAAACAAACAAAAATAACAGCATGTAACAAATCTTCTATTGAGAGCGACTTTAACACAGTATAAAGAAATTTCTCCAAATCCATCTGAAGACAATCACGAAGAAAAGGTAAAGAGTAAGAAATAAAATAAAATGGACTTCATAAGACCGTACATTGGCAATGCTCAAAACTGAGATAGAACCATAAAGCTTAAATGCCTTACATGATTGTCGCAACTATTTTTTTTCCCCATGTGTGCCTGATTTATTCACGTTTTTTTCCTCGCTATCTCTGTTATTGCTTATTGTTTTTATTTCTTTCATGTTTTCCCATTTTCCCAGTCCGTTAATCTTATTCATATGTTTTTTTTTTTAAAAAAATATTTTTCATTCGTATGCATGCAATCTTTAATAACTAAATCAATTGGACATTTTGATGACTGTAACAATGACTACTGTTGGAAAGGGAAACAACCCCTATAATGCTCGGAGTCGATTTTCTTTTGTCATAACCTTTCTTTTTACTTTTACCTGTAACAAAAATATAAATTATCATTAAAACAATTCAGTTAAAATAAATTAAAGGAAAAATTAAATAAATATCAAATCTACTCAGACCCGGACCTAGGGCAACTCAAACGAGGCAACTGTTTTGGGCCCCGTTCGTCTCCGCAATGCAATTTGTTGTGCTTAGGGCCGCGCGCTCATCGCTTTCTGCCTTCGGCCCCACCGGTCCTAGGTACGGGCATGAATCTACTCGTTTACATCGCCATGCGTAGAAAATCTGCTTGGCACCACAAGGCATACAATCGCATATACTTATCGATGGCCATTTAAATCAAGATGAAAAAAGCTATAACAGTTTTCTAGCTCCCATAAACAAAGGAATGGGAACGTCAAGACCTCTGGAGACATGTCTGTCCATTAATTAACTTCGTCCTTACATAGGCGATCTGAAGTTCCTGAATGTCGAAGACAGTGCCATAGCCGGAATCTGTTTAACTTTACAAAGACTCTTGTCTGGTAGTACAAAGATCAGACCAAGGATTTTTTTATTATGTCGCCCCAGAACGATCAAATGAAACAATTTGCAACGTTTTTAGTCTCAATGTAGCGAATTAATCGACCTAGCACACCTCTAATTGAACCGATAAGTCAGATTAATTGCTCTTTCATTTGCACAAGGTGGTTGTTGTCCGAATAAAAATATGTTTAATGTTTCTCTAACCCACCGCAGACCTCTTGTTCCTAGTCCGATTGACGACACGAAATGTATACAGAGCGGGCGCGTGTTTTTGCCCCGGCCACGCAGCGCCAGCTACAAACCGAACAGTCTGTATAGATGCATATCAATATATCAATACCTAGGAAATATGTCTACTTAAACTGATTGCAAATGATTGCAAATGTTATATACTGTTAGAAGCTGGCTCGGGCATATTGTGTGTGTGTGTGTGTGTGTATATATATATATATATATATATATATATATATATATATATATATATATATATATATATATATATATATATATATATATATATATATATACAGAATACAAATCATATGGCGAATAACAACCCTTTCAAGCGCACTGTATCCACCAAGGGATCACGTGTGTCAGGGATTGATTAAAATAGATGCAATAAACTGACGACGAACAGTGCGAAACTAGTAACTAACTAGCCTGAGCGCTTTCGACTCTTAATGAGTCTTTTTCAAAGGCAAATACAAAACATATATACGACAAACAAATAAACACAAAACCTTGTGTTTGTAAACCTCCACATGGCTGTCTCCACATGGGTTAAAATTATATATACAACCAGCTTGTATAGACTAGTTGCGGATACTGAAAACGGTGTATAATTCCCTAAAAGTCTACAAGCCAAAGCGACATCTATTTTTACTTTTTGTACATTTATGTAACGCAGATTATATCCCAGATATTTGATTCTATACCGGTTATTCTTATAGTAAAAATTGAAGGATACTAAGAAGATTTAGAAAATGTTAAATTCTACTAGTGCATAGTTTTCATTTTCTAGTCTTCTTGGTTTAGACCGCTTGGTTTCAATGTTTTAAGGCGGCGTATCCAGTATGATTCCTTTTCCTTCCTGGTTTCAGAACTCCAGCTGTGGTTGTTAGCAATAGCGATAAGTATTATATCACTGAAAGTCTGGCCAGGGGAGGAGAAGTGTTCTGCGACCGGGCTTCTGTACAGCTTTTTTGTCATCCAATCAGATCTATGAAGGTTTATCCTTTTATGTAGCTTTTCAGTTTCTCCGACGAACTGAAGGCCACAGATCTTACATGTGATGAGATAAATCACATTCTCTGTTTTGCACGTTTTGCTTGGACCATGTATGTTTAGTTTCAGTGATATAATACTTATCGCTATTGCTAACAACCACAGCTGGAGTTCCGAAACCAGGAAGGAAAAGGAATCATACTGGATACGCCGCCTTAGAACATTGAAACCAGGCGGTCTAAACCAAGAATGAAAACTATGAACTAGTAGAATTTAACATTTTCTAAATCTTCTTAGTATCCTTCAATTTTTGCTATAAGAATAACTGGTATAGAATCAAATATCTGGGATATAATCTGCGTTACATAAATGTACAAAAAGTAAAAAAAGATGTCGCTTTGGCTTGTAGACTTTTAGGGAATTATACACCGTTTTCAGTATCCGCAACTAGTCTATACAAGCTGGTTGTATATAGTTTTAACCCATGTGGAGACAGCCATGTAGAGGTTTACAAGCACAAGGTTTTGTGTTTATTTGTTTGTCGTATATATGTTTTGTATTTGCCTTTGAAAAAGACTCATTAAGAGTCGAAAGCGCTCAGGCTAGTTAGTTACTAGTTTCGCACTGTTCGTCGTCAGTTTATTGCATCTATATATATATATATATATATATATATATATATATATATATATATATATATATATATATATATATATATATATATATATATATATAATTTTCGGTTCTCTTCCATGCAGTCTACATCAAGCATCCTTCGCATTTCCACTGAATAATATGACCAATTAGGGCATATGCGACTGAGAAAAATACAAAATAATAAAAGCTTAAGATTAGAAGATTTTATACAGCGTTCAAATATTAGGCTAGAAATATATTTTACTCGTCCCTACTTACTTGCATAATGAGTGTCTACAATGCTTAATAACTTACTGCCTCACCGGCTTATTTGTCTTGAAATTGTACATGAACCTACTTTATGGTTATTAAATGTCACTCAACCGTTTGGAATTTGGGTTTAGCGCCATGTTTAAGGTTATGGTAAGACGTACATGGCGACCAGTATATTTTATGGACGAAGAAACCAGAAAGACCCGCAAAAGAAGCTACTGGAAAGCTTTATCACCTTGGTCGAGCACAGACTCGAACTCAGGCAAACAGAGGTGAGATATATGAGTTCTCCGCAAATGCTAGCGCCCGAGATCATTTTGCCATTCGGAGTCCCCAACGATACGGAAATACGCCTACAATTAGTTAATGTTAAACTTACGCAGATGCTGAGTCTTTGTGGTGGTTACAGTGGAACATGCTTAAAAACATTTATCTTTAAGAAACTTATAAATGTCCTAAAGCCCCTATGCAATAGACATTTTTGGAATATTTCTGATACAATTAATGAACCAGCACATATAATTCTAGCTATAAAAGCCAAAGAAGCGGGACACACTTAATTTTTCCCTTTCCCGGAAATTCTTTTCGCTCATTTTGCACTTTTGCTGTATTATTCTGAATCGCTTTTCTGCAATTTAGTCACACACCTTCATAGTATGGTAATAACTTTAAAAGACTCAAACTTCTATTAAGCAGTAACCTGTTATAAAGTTATATCTATTTCCCACAGATGTCTCCATCGTACTGATTAGTCTGTATTCGCATTAGTGATGTAATTAGTATAATATTTTGCTATTGAATTCATTATATTATTTCTTGTCAGCTATTAGGAAAGTATGTATTACTGTAAGTTAGCATTGAATTAATCAATAAGTACGTGAATTAACGAATGATTAATATATTTGTTCTTTTATCTTTTTCAAACAGCATGAGTATTAAATATAGATGCTAACATACAAATTAAATTTTGATGCGACTAAGAGCATTGATGAGATTAATACAAAATTTTATGCAATTTATAAATTATTTTATACAAAATTATTTTTAAAAAATTGTTTGCCGCTGTAAATAAGGAAATTAAAAGTTAAAAATTCATCTTTTAAATATTGTATTTACTTTTGAGTAACTGAGAGTTAATTAAGAAGTTTCACCAGTAACTGACTGAATAATTAAGCAGTAATGTCTGATGAAAGTCGATCAAAGTAAACGAAGAGGGAGTTTTAATTGCCAAGTAAGTAAGTAAATAAGTAAGTAAGTAAGTAAGTAAGTAAGTAAGTAAGTAAGTAAGTAAGTAAGTAAGTAAGTAAGTAAGTAAGTATGTATGTATGTATGTATGTCTCTGTATGTATGGATGTGTGTATGTGTATGTATGTATGTATGTATGTATGTATGTATGTATGTATGTATGTATGTATGTATGTATGTATGTATGTATGTATGTATGTATGTATGTATGTATGTATGTATGTATGTATGTATGTATGTATGTATGTATGTATGTATGTATGTATGTAATTTCTTGTCATTGCTTTGATCCAAACGTGTAAAGTATATGCGTACGACATAAATTTCCCCCTGATAGGCATGCAGATTTTCTAAGTTTAATAAGGACCTCAGTAATGAAACGTCTGACTTTGGCGCCTGTGTCGGAAATTTTGTCATCCATCATACAAAACTCTGTTTGCATTACAAATTTAACCGAGATACATAAATAAACCGTAAATTATAAATCAATCTAATTAATGTACCGCTGGCCTATTTGAGTAAAAAAGATGAATATACCTGAGTACAGATTAGTGCAAAGATCATCATAGTTGCTATCGCTAAGAAACCTTGGAGAATGACAGTACATACATTAACGTACAATTTGTGCATATCATACAGAAAGATGCACACGTGTTTTGGCATAATATGGATTAATGTCACAAATCTAAGTCATCATAATGCCCTTGTTGTTTCAATAGGAATCATAGATTCGTGTCATGCTAATTTTACAAACCCATCAAACACTTTTTCATATTCTTTTAATGTTAACATAATCCAGAGTCCTGTGGACGACATACAACATGCATAAATGTCTCTCTGTTCACTATGTCTCTCTTTGTTTTTCTTTAAGTACCTTCAATATCCAATCTGGTAAAATTATTATCTCCTATTTATTGAACCATATACACTTAATGACCAACACTCATAATCTAGTAACCAACACTCACATTTACTGACTAACACCCACACCTACTTACTTAGAGAGATGTTGAGGGTAAAATGTAAAACAGGGGGTGATAGTTTTAAATTACTTTAATTTGCCTCCAGTTCCCGATTCTCATACTAATTGATCAGGGCTAGTTCTGGCTGCTGTTCTGGTTTCCGTGCTGCATCCTCCCATTTCATCAGCATCTCGTGGACCCTTTATCGCTTTTTATTCAAACATATTGTTATTCCACTTTCTCTTTTTACCATCGCTCATTTTGTACGACCACTGCTTCTTGATCGTTTCCACTAATTTTATCCATACCTTTTAAGATTTCTCTCGATCTGGAAGAAAATCTTATCCCTCTGAATGTGTCTTGGGCGTGGCATTTTGCTTTCTAATGATTCAAGTGGTGCACAAAATATGACAAGGCTTTCTTTATTTGGCCAACTTGCATTGAATGGCTCATTCATTTGATTCGTCGACGAATGTCATAGCATTGGTATAGTGCACATTGAGGATAGATACCGATCAGGAAGAATTATGCTGACCTAAAAAGAACCCCACCCTTCATAGAAAGTCAAAGAAAGAGTGACAGAAAAATATGATGGAGTATCTACCAAGAAAATATATAGGTCATCAGTGAACTGAGCGAATAAAACATTTCTTTTTATAATGTCTATGACATCGTCTTCGAGTGGAGGTAATCCATATCAATAAAAATTGCTGGATGATGACTGTTGTCCTTGCTAAAAACATCGACTAGATTGTCTTTACGGTTTCTATGAGGAAGTCCATTTTTATAACACAATATTGTGTTCCAGTGAGTGCTATGCACGAAATATTGGTCTAGAAGTAAAGAAGTTAAAAAGTGTTAATTTTCGCAGGTAATGATAAATAATGATTTCACTTTCAATATTTTCTTTTGAAATAACAAGTAAATTAATGTGCGGAGTGTCTCAATACTCTCTCTCTCTCTCTCTCTCTCTCTCTCTCTCTCTCTCTCTCTCTCTCTCTCTCTCTCTCTCTCTCTCTCTCTCTCTCTCTCTCAAGTGAGCTTTAATGCATAACGTCTCCACGGAAGTCATTGGGTGTGTTGAATTGTTCAGCAAGTCTTTATAACAATTTTTCAAGCTCATTTATATAACTCATCAAATTTGTCTTGTGGGCCCATTATAAATTATTGAAACCGTAATACGTTCTCTGGCTAAGGGTTTAATTTATGTTGCTAAATCGTGAGAAAAACAGGAGACTAAGTGTTTAGTACAGTTTCTTTCTCTGCCTTTCCACTCACTCTGAGTTGGGGCTGTTGACTCCCCTCACGCTTGATTTCAAGCACATGGTCAAATTCTGCAAACAAGATTACATTGCATGCAATAGGGCAACTGTAAAATGAAGTACACGTGGAGTTTGCCTGATTTTATAGCGTGGAAATATCCATCGTCACTGCCTTACTCTGGAGAGAAATAAAATTTCCACATACAAATATTGTCCTGCTCTCTCGTCGTATGATTTGCCACGGGTCCTACCTATTTCTAAATATTGCGTAAATCGAGTCAACTAATCTCAAGTAATTCTTTTGGGCAAAGATTGGTTCAAATGATCTGGAACATAACGTTTTACTGTCTCAAGCAACTTCCTAGACATGTTGATGTGATGGAACAGAAAACAGGATTCGATGAATAATAAAATGTTTGGGCAGCTAACCGTTGTAGACATAATATTTGATCTTGGATGGGCGTCTAGAGGTAATGTGAAGGCTTGACTTCTACTCATCATATCGAATACTTTAATAACTCTGGAATGGTTAGAATAGAGCTTGGCATCATCGAGTTTATTTTTATACTTGTTAGCATCAACCATGACACTAAATAAGGTACAGCATATTTCCTGCCTCATAGGTTCATCCAAACTATTCAACAAGTAGTTGCATTGCTACCACATGTCCAAGTGTAAACAATCAATCATTTTTAAACATCGCCCTTGTTTGATTGTCAGTTGTCGATTGTTATTACAAACATTCTGAAGATCCTTAGTCTCTGTCATCTAATAATCGTTGCATTCACCTAACGTGTCAGATCTGAACACCACAGTTGCATCACTATGATTTTTCTTGGATTCTCTTCTCTAACGAAGGGTATTCTCTAGGCCAGCTCGGTAAGGGTGTTCACGCTGTTGAGGACAGGTTTGGTGTTCAGGTCCGAATAAACTTCATTGAACAACGAATGCATGACATTGTTTTTCAGAGCTACTTTGGCATCGGGAACTTGATTGACTTTGTCCATTTTGAAGACTCTGACTTTCAGGTACAAATGATTGTTATTTCGATTAATGTAATCTTCGGTGTGTCCTTTGATTTCATAGTCGATTGGAGATAAAGTTGTCAGTGACTATATGAGAAGAAATTGTATCCACTGGAAATTTTGCATTGTCATCATCGTAGGTTTTACGGCAAACAGATCGAGTTATCAATTAGAACATTTGCATTAATCTTGGCAAATCATGTATCTGCTGAAATGCTTGAACAAATCATAGTCAGCAACATGATGAACATCTTGAACGCTACAACATTCTAACAGACTGTCAGCATGGTTTCCATGCCAGACGATGCAGTAAAACACAGCTCATAACCCTAGTGGATCAGCTCACCAAATATTTAGACAGATGGAAGCAGTATGCCCTTGCTATCCTTGACTTCAGTAAGGCTTTTGATCGTGTTCCCCATGAAAGACTTCTTAGTAAGTTTGACGATTGTGGCATCAGGAGTTACACCAAGAAACTGACCAGAGATTTTCTATTCGACTGATCGCAGAGTTATAGTAGATGGAACAACTTCAGGCCTAGAGCTGGTGTTAGTAGGGTACCTCAAAGGACAGTTTTGGGTCCAGTCCTCTTACTGGTGTGTATAAATTATCTCCCTGTGAGCGTCAGATCCAATACGAGACTTTTTGCAGATGACTCTATAGTCTACCTAGAAATAAATACCTCCAAGAACTGTGAAATTCTTCCAGAAGACTTGAACCAACTGACCTTCTGGGAAAGGACTTGGGGTATGACGTTTCACCAAGAAAAATGCAACACCCTAAGAATTTGCAGGAAGAAATCGCCAATCTTGTACGAATATACTCTCAAGGGTTACAATTTAGCAAATGAACAGGCAACAAAATATCTCCAGGTTGAATTGTCCAGAGACATCTCCTGGAAAAGGCACAAAAAGAATTGTAACATTGGTTTACTGTGTCGCAATCTGCAAGTCAATAATGAAGAAGTAAGAAGTACAGCATATTTCACTCTGGTTCGACAAGGTCTTCTGTGTGAAATCCACATAATAAATACCTAATATATGAGATAGAGATGGTTCAGAGAAGAGCTATAAGATTTACCATAAATATCGTAACACTAGCAGTGTCAGTGCAATGTTGAACCATCTCCAGTGGGAATCATTCGAATCCAGGATAACCAATGTGCAGCTGACCATGTTGTACAATATTGCGAGCAACCTACTGAACATACCCGCGGATAAATAAAGACTCTGGCATAGAACCAAACTAGGGCAAACCACAGGAAAAAGTTCCAATTAAAGTCAGTATCTTCAAATTATTTCAAATTAGCTTTTTTCCATGTACAATAGGGACTTGGAACAAATTACCAGCAATAATTCCAGAAGCTCCTTACTTGATATCTTACAAGCAGGACCATTCCAAATTCACACTCTGATGAACTAGTCAGCTACAAGTAAGACCTAGTGATTCTCAGGGCTATGTCGGTTGAGATTTCATATACCATTGCCGTTTTGGTAGCCGGATTGGTCTGAGTATGAAAGATCGAAAACGCACACTGACTCTCTTTTACTTATTTCTGTCTTTCCTGTCATTACTCTTCTGACTGTCCTATCACTTACGTCTTTTCTTTATCTTTGGCCATCTACCACTCGTTACTTTATAATCAACTGTGACTTTGTCAACGTATTTATAGACATAGACATACAATAATACGAAATATCTACCTCGAGAAATACTCTGAAAATTTCAGGGGGCCTAGCGCCCTTTTCAAACAGAACCTAATGATTACACCATGTCTGAAACGACCATTCTCGTCTTTGCCATATAAATGTTACACGCACAAGTGCTTCCTTATCGAATAACAGTTGACAGTTGACTAGGTCCTTGATTTCCTCATTACATCCTCTTCCTGAGACCACTCAGATTCTTTGGTATGTCTTTTCTGCCCTTATTTGTCTAAGGAGATGAACAATTTTCTGAACGTCGTTCCACATTGGATTATTAGTATGTAGTCGTTTTAATTCTTTCCACTAAATGAATACCAATGCATCCCATATATTACTGACCCGACCGGGTCACGTATCCGATAGTATTTCCACTCCAATATAAAACCCTTATTTTTTGCGGCGTCAGGTACATTTGTAACATACTCTGAGGTAGTCAAATATGGTATTCCGCGCTGTTTCAATAAAATCTTTGAAATGGTGCTTTCAACTTTTCTCGGTAATGAGGTGGTTCTCCTTGTAGAAGTCTTGCGTATCTTCTATCCTTGTTTGCCTTAGTTCGAGTTAGTCTCATGATGCAAAATCTTATCAGCTCTTGCTTACAATTACTTTTGTTAGTTTAATGCATCTATTTTTCCAAGCCCACTGTGAGGTCTTCTCGTGTAGATCGTTTTTACTGCAACATATCGTTTACACACATAAGACCGACAATACCGTTACGAATCAGTTCCTGCGTTCACAATCGCCTGTGCGGATTTGCTTTCATTACACTTAAAAGACATTACTGGCGGACATTTGATATATTTATCATGACTTTTACATTGTTCCATCCATGCCAGCTCGATACTTTGTCGGGGTCAACCAGTCAAGTCAGTACTGAGAAAAATATACGGGTACTTAGTGATCTAATCAGGCGTATCACGAAACTCATCACACGAGTGGTCAGCGCTACGCAAAGTCCAATGAATGTCTGCATGGCAATGTGAGTCAATATCAACGGGTTAAAGTTGTGTCTGATCACTTTTGTGTATCGTTGTGTTAAAAGATCACATCGATGTTTTCATAACGACCTCGGTAAAATATTCTCGCGGGATTGATTCAAGCATCATACCAAGGTTCGTATCGATCATTAGCCGGCCGTGCAGTCATGTATAGGCAATCCCACGTTTACTATTTCCATATCGTATTCAACAGCAGTGACGTTTCATACGATGCAGCTGGACTAATGATGAATGGGTGTACTGAGTTTTCATTGTCATGGCAACTTTGAGTACTTTAGGCGTTGCTTGCGCGGTAAAGTTAATGACAGAAAAATCTTTGATTTTTTTTTCTCTCAAGACATCTACGGATCTTTAACTTTGTCGTGAAGCCATGTTAATTGTCAAGACAACTGCTGTATATAACAACACATTTTTTTTTTCATTTTGTGTGCAATGTTGCATGAAAACAAGTTTTGCAAATCCAACTCGAGTTAACACCTAAAATCGAATTATAATTACTTGAATTTTTGTTCAATTTGAAGCTAAAACGTTTATTAAAACTTTGGTGGTGACTTCGCTTCAGCAGTAAGAAATTACCTGGAATACAATGGAATAAGTACCTTTTTAATAGCTCATACCTGGATAGAATTATGGTGATCCTGGTACACGGCTTGTGATACGACTTGATTCTAGCAACCATTCAGAGCCGACATGACTGCTTATCAAGCGTCAAAGAATATCAGTGTACTTAAAAGTTCTGATATAGATCTCATCCATGACATGAATGGCATTGCGGGACCAGATGATGTGCAATAAAAGCAAGATCAAGAAAAAGGAATCGTTTTAGGTCCACTGATTGAAGTCATTGAAGGCAAAAACCTCGCATTGGAGGCCAACTATAAAAAAACATACATGGTTTCTGTGCAGACTTTATCCAATCCTCGTGGTTATTAGAAAGTTGAAGCTGTTGTTGAAACATTAGCATGAACGGCAAAGGTAACCAAGAGGATTCTGGAGCATTCTGACAAATTTACCTACACGTGCCAAGAAAGACCTGAGTAATTGAAACTCGCAAACAATCTTGATCATCAGGTTGAAATAATTGTTGTAGCTCCTTTAACGTAGACTGCATTATGTCCGTAAATAAATGCAACTGTGTTCTTTGTCGGGACATTGGACTTTTGTGGAAGTCCCATATTAGGTTGAGTGTGAAAATCATCTACAGGAGCTACTGAATGACTGCTCTTATTCGTCGATATGCACTCTCGCAGTCGCGCAGAAGAACAAGTGAGTGTTGTTAGCTAGTTCCGTCATGTATTCTTCATAATAGCTAGGGTGAACTCTGAACAAAATTTCTTGTCGTATTTGTGAACATTTCAGCCTTTTTTCTCCTTACACAACCATTTTAGGGTTATATGAATTATACGGTTGGTAGCATAATTTTTATTTAGTATTGCATATATGTATGTATGTATGTATGTATGTATGTATGTATGTATGTATGTATGTATGTATGTATGTATGTATGTATGTATGTATGTATGTATGTATGTATGTATGTATGTATGTATGTATGTATGTATGTATGTGTGTGTGTGTGTGTGTGTGTGTGTGTGTGTGTATGTATGTATGTATGTATGTATGTATGTATGTATGTATGTATGTATGTATGTATGTATGTATGTATGTATGTATGTATGTATGTATGTATGTATGTATGTATGTATGTATGTATGTATGTATGTATGTATGTATGTACATGGTTTGACGGCATGTCAGCAAAACACTGGATATAGTATGCTGGTCAGTCACTAAGATATGATAAACTAGACTACAAATGTGCTGGTTCCACTCCTTCCAACGGATCAGATACTATTGGCTATCGTTACGTGTCCTTAGACCAGACAATTTATTTTACTTGCCTCGACACGATGTAACCTTTCAAGTGTTGTTGTGCTGTAAAATCAAGGCAAAGCAAATCTACATCATGTAAATTTCCAGTACAATTGGGACATGTATACCATAGAGAAGGTTATATATTATATATTATTATATGATATTGTCTTAAAGTAATGCTAATCTAGCTGTTTGTTGTCGATCCCATATTTTCGTGGACACAACAAATAAATATAAAATGGAATTAGCTTTCTAAATTAGATTTTAAGATGATTATTCCATTATGATTTTGGATTTTGAATGATACAGGGAATTAACATCAGCATATTGGTTTGGAGATTACAATCCAACAAACCACATATACTATCCAGTAACACTTATTGATTACCATCAAAAACACACACCCTACTATCCAACTGTACATACCATCTTTCAACCGTTTTATGATTACTATCCAAACACTTGCTGTTAGAATTCAGAACCCGGTTTTGGATTAATCTCATATACCCACTTTTCTGAGTACAATTCATACATATTAACCATAACGCCTTGTCTAGGTTTTAAAAATCCCAGGCCTATTTTCCAACCAAAAGGGCATGACTTTAAATAAGGGAGATGATATCACACAAACATACTATCCAATACATGCTTTCTGATTACAATCTAACATCCACTCCTAGTATCCACCACACGTTTTGATTACTAGCCAAAACTAAGTTTTTTAGTACCCCATACATGCAAGCATCTCTAACACAAAGATGAAAACAAATAACAAAATCATTTAACATGAATGTATTTACAATGCTAACAACGTAGCAGACTAAGATTTTCATTTATCTAAGGCACTGCCATTTTGCCATTGATCCATGCTACGTTTCTGAGCTAAAGAAAAGAGACAGACAATACTAACAGAAACATCTTTCAATTGATCGTTTCTATGGTATACACGTTCAAAACAAATCACTAAATATTATAAGGAAAATCAGAAACTGCATTGATTAAGAAATGAAATACAAAATTGTCCACTGACCATGGAAACTTGTAATCTCACATTTTTGAAGTGAGTAGGTACGACATTTCGTAATGTCAAAGATGTTGACTTCCAAGGGAGATAATCCCAAAGAAGCAAAATATTCCTTACTGTGATCATTGGGTAAGGAGCTACCCAATGGGTCATGCCCAGTGACTGTCGTCGGTGTTCATGACATAGACTTCGACGTCTGTAGGTTTACAAAATGGAAGTTCATCTTTAGCACACATCAAAGGATTCCAAGATGGTGTGTATGAACTATACGGCAAAAGGTAATGAAGTTCATACTATTCTTTTATTTTTAGTTTCCACATAATCATAATGCATCAATTCACATTTGACTTTTGCCTTAAAAAGTTCTGTAAAGTAAATCCATCAACTACGGATAGTCCCTCTACTTTGTGCGTTTGGTCTCTAGAGAAGCAAATGGAGTTATGGAATGATGACGCAAATCTTTCTGCCACTTACTCAAAAGCTTCTCTTCTGAGATAGGAGGACACGTATATTCCAAATTTTCTTCAAACTTATCTTCTTGACACATTATCACACTTTTGTCGTCTTGTATTTGACAATGATCTGATCTGATCTGACAATCGATCTGATATTCAAAACGACATTCTCAAGATAAGGTCTAAAGTTCTTTTATCGAAGCCAGTTTTAAAACATGAAACGACATGTTATTGTTATTGTTCGGCCATTCAGGCAGCATCATTGTATTTATGTCTTCTTGATCAATTTTGGTATGCTCGTGTGTG